>QFDD01000125.1:0-72698 GCA_006871305.1 Vachellia collinsii | reverse complement strand
GGCGTCTGCAGAATCGAATACACTTGACATACACAGTTTTTTCTCACTTAAACTGCAGGGGGTCCTCTCTATTTTTAATTTTTTTTTCACTTTAGTTCTTATAATCAATTCAGATTCTTTCTCACTGTGCTGCTTCATCCCGAGCAATTCAGATTCTTTCATTAAGTTTAGGGCTTTTCTACGTTCTTGCAATACGATTTGTATTCTGGTTACTCGATCTGAGCATGGAAGGTCGACATTTGACATTATTGCCTTCCACTGCGTCAATGACCGCCTCTGCCCCTAGCCATGATGCTTATTCGCCGACTGATGCCTCTGACAATGCTTCCTTCTCGGTCACCGTTGCGCTGGCAAAAGAAGCTGCCTTGCATTTTCAGTCAGGAAAGTTCTCCGAATGTGTTGAGGTCTTGAAGCAGCTATTGCAGATGAAGCAAGACGATCCCAAGGTCATTATATATTATTTTCTTTTTTATGATTATTTTTATAATATTTAATAATTTATTATTATATATTATTTTAATACACTACTATTATTTTATTAATATAATCATATTATTTTATTTTTTATATTTATTTATTCAATATTTTAGTTATTTGATTAATAAATACTCATAAAGTGTAATATGGTCATTTGCATACAATTCTTACTTATCTTATCATCATTTTTAACCTACTAAACATAAAATATTTCATCAAACCATTTTTAATTCCAGTGTGTATCAAACATATCACCATTTAAAAATTTTCAATTCCAACACATTCAATTCAATTCCCTCAACTAAATGGGCCCTTTTTTTTTTGCCAACTTAAACGGGCCCTTATTATGAGATAGGTCTAAGAGTCGAATGTGTACTAAGCCATAAAGATACCAAGGTAGTCTGCTATATAAATTATTTATCCTTGGGCTTAGAATCTGCAACTGTCCAAGGTTTTCTCCAACCCATGACAGTATTGAACCCCACAACCTATTCCAAGACACATCTAACAGTAATAACTAGGAGCAATTCACCAAAGAGGAAGGGAGCTCTCCAATGAAGCTATTATTTCATAAAATCAAAGCCTCCAAATTCACAAGTTGTCCTGTAGAGGTTGGTATCACTCCTGACAAGTTAGTATTGCTCAAATCAACAAACTCTAATGGCTTCATAAGGCCCCAATAATTAGGTAGATTCCCCTCTAATTGATTGTTTACAATGTCTAAAATTCCATCTAGGCCTTCACCTTCAATTTGGCCACAAATAAATTTAACCAAACTTGAGAATTTATTTTTTCAAAGATGAAGTTTGGTTCAATGAGTAGGAGCGCCAAGGTTCTAACACATGACTTGATCAATGAAAATGAATTGCTCAACATCAAGTCAAAATGCCTAATGGCTGAAAGATGAAGTTCTAGTGCTTGTAAAACGAATGATGGAGCCGCACCTTCAAAATTGTTTGAAGTCAAAATTATTTTAGGCCTATAGTTAACAAGGATAAATTTGGAATTTCACCAAAACCACTCTGGTATGAAACCTGAAAGCCCACAGTTAGAGATATCCAAATCTTCTAACTTATGTTGATTGTGGAGCCAATTAGGAAAATATAGGCCTAATGTACAAGAAGCCATGTCCAAATTTGCAATTGAAATGGGGCAATCCATCTAGTGCTAATTTGTAGAGTTAATAATGAATTGCCAGATAATGACAAAGTATTCAAATTGAAGAGCTTTTTGAAATGAGATTCAGTGATTGCTCCTCATAAATTATTCCCCTACAGGTACAAGTACCTCAATTGAGATATCAATTCGATGCTTTTAGGTATTTCTCCTTTTAATTGATTATGAGAGAGATCTAATGTTTTCAAAAAGGAGAAAATGTAAAGATTGGCTGACATGCACTTTATTTGATAGCACCAAGAAATGTTTTGAATGAAACTTGAAAGCTCCCCACTAAAGTTATTGTATGAAAGTTCTAAGGCCTTCAAAGTGCATATATTCCCTAGCGATGTTGGTATTTCACCTCGCAGCTTATTATCATAGAGATGAAGGACTTCAAGAGAGTTCATTATGTTTCCAAAACCTTCTAGAATGGGACCTTCCAGTATGTTACCATCTAGTCAAATCTCATGAAGATTAAAGGTGAAGTTAGAAATCCAGTGGAATATGGATAGTGATGTCAACAAATTAGAAGAGAAATAAAGCTACACAAGACAAGTCAGATTGGGATTAAAAGATGTAAAAATAAGGTTATTAGATGAAAGGCTACTTTTTCTTAAATTAAGAACTTGTATATTGGAGATTATGAAGTTGGTTGCCCTTATTAGAGACATGAGGTTGCTGTAAGAGAGGTCAAGGATGATGAAGGAAGAAAGTTGAAAATGGGAAAGCAAAAAATGAATATAAGTAGTTGAAAGATAACAATCACTTAGTAGATATAGCTTTTGAAGGTTGGTAGAGCTCAAATTGAAGTGCCAATTTTGAAGCGGTGTAGAGTTCAAGTTATTTTGAGAGAGATCAAGGATAACAAGTGAAGAGGAATGGTTTGAAGGAAAAGGAGTTAGAGAAGGATTATGGTGATAAGATCGAGATGTCGCCTTCAGGTTCATTCAAAATACAATTGCACCAAATAATATAGTATAGGGCAAAACTTATCGTTCTTCTCGAGGAACGCTTTTATTGAAAAACCTAGTCTAAATTTGTTATCAAAGACATGTTGATTTGGTTAAAAAGAAGGGGTTTTGGTTTGTAAAAGCAGTAGTGCAATGAAAAGAAAAATGTAAGAAATAAATCTTTTTGTTCTTTTAAGTTAATAAAGGAATGTTTTGGATTGAAAGGGATATATGATAAGATAGGCCCTTGATGATGAAAACTGGGCTATCATTGTTCTTTAAATTGATATGGGAATTTGAAACTCTCTAAGTCTAGATGAAAACCCTAAGCAATCACTTAGATCCAATGTTTTAATTAGTGAAAACTTACTTTAATCTAAGTTAATTAACACCTCTTAAAACATTGTTTAAAACCACTTAGAGTGCAATTGAATGGATGATGCTAATGCTCTCAATGGATTGCAATTACAACCATAGAAACCAAGTAAACAAATTAACTATCAATAATCATTGACCATCAATTAGTCACAAGGAATCACAACTAAAAAAAATATATAATCATAAAACAATATCCAAACCAACCATATAATCTAATCACATGATTTACCAATCGGTAATTAAAGTTTACATAATAGTAGGAATTTCTAAATTTAGAAATATTCAACAAATGTTCAAACATAGAATTAGACTAAGAAAGCTTCCCTTGTGTGTCCATGAGCTCAAGCTTTATCCTCCATTGTCATGTCCCAAATTTTGAGCCTAGTAGCTCAAGAATAAGTGTAAATTATATAGGCTACCAAGTCCAGTTGAACAATAATCCTAAAAAAAATACCCCAAAAAATAAATGATTCCCAAGGACTTTGTAACATTTGGCTCTCCTGAGTAAACGTGAAATGTTAATCAAGGGCCAAATAAAATAGAGAAATCTCCAAGGTAACATTATATGTCTACCGCCCTGGGTTTTGACAAAGGCGTAATTTCTGAAAATTATGAGTATGTAAAGATAATTTGAGAAATTATACCCAGAATTTCAAGAAAATCTCTTGAATGAATAGAAAGGTAGAGAATAATTCCCTAAACTATATTTGAGGCATGACTGAGGTATAAATAGCAGACATTATCTCAAAATTGAGTTTTAGTATCTTTTTTTTTATTTTTGGCTAAATAAAGAATTATTAGCCAAATATAATTATGGAAAGTAGCATAAGGCCTCAAATAATTGTGTAAAAATAGGGGAAAACCATTTTAAGATTTATGTGATTTTATAAAAATTGTTTCATGCCCAAGGAATGGAGAATTTAGTTAAAAGAGGATTTTAGGGAATTTTATCTTAGAATAAGGTATTTTCTTGAAAATTTTAGTTAAAAAAAAAATACCTAGTGATCAAATTTGAGCTGAAAAAAAAATTAGGGGATTACTCCCTAATAAATTTGAATTATTGATAGTTAATATTGATTATATAATCAAAGAATTTCCAACAAAAAGAAAAGCATTTGTAAGTGATTAAATTCACTTAATGGGAGGAATCAAGCCTATATGATGTAATAAAGCTTATGTGAGAAATTTTTGTGGTTCCTAAGAAACCAAGTTGCCTGATCTTATGGAAGTTACTTATTGGCACCAAAATGGTTATTATTGCATTTCTGGATTTATTAAAAAATAATAATAATAAAAAGAGGGTAGGACCAGAATGCAAAAGGAGAAATGTGAGAGGGTGAAATTGTGATTTCACCCCCCCACACACATGCCACACGTGTGGCAGCTTATGAAAACCGTCCAAGTTCTCTGCTTTGGGTCTCAAAGTCGGTGAAGACACATAACAGGGGAAGAGGAACGGATAAAGAAACCGGGAGAGAGAGAGAAAGAGGGAGCAAGAACGAAGGGGATGAAGGAGAGGAAGTGAGGTCCGAAACCCAAATGCTTGATTGGATCTGAATGAGGTAAGTCTCCTAAGCACTAATCCACAATTATTTTCTTTATATGGGGTGTCTTTCATAAGAAGACGGTGAGTGAAATTGAACTCAGAGAGAGAAAGTGATGAATCAAAGGATTAGATCATAAGAATTATGTTTAGTTGTTAGTGTAAGACTTGTAATGGTATTTTTTTATCACACGCATGCTGATTTATTAAGATAGATGAAGCATTTTGAAAACCTGGAAAAAGAAGAAGAAGAAGAAGAGAAAATCAGATCTCAAAGGTGTTACCGAATAGGAGCTATAGGTTGTATCAATGAGGAGGCTGCCATGGTTTAATCATTTTCATGTTGCTGTTCGGATTGTTAAAAAAAAAAAAAAGGAAACTGAACCAACACGCACAGAATTGCAATGCTTCGGCATGTAGTGAAGTTATATGCAAGTTAAATGAATTCAATGGTTAAAGTGATATTTTTGAAGCTGAAAACTGATTCAAGTTTGCCACTGTTTCGCGGTTCCTAAATGAGAAATTAGTGGCTCCAGTGTAAAAGTATGATTTGAGAGAATACCCACCATGAAAACTGAAATTTGTGAAGTTAAGCTTGAAGAACAAAGCTTGATGTTTCTTGGTGATTAAACATTAATTTTGAGTGATGATAGTAAAAAGGGAGTTTAATTGTGGAATATTTGATATTGAAAATATTATAAGCACCAATATGTAGTGTGAGTGTTTTTGAAAAGCCGTTAAATAAGTTTAAAAGATACCGGAAGGAAAGCTTAAAGGTTCCTTGAAATCAAAATTGGTAATGTAATTGCATTATGTGATGTTAGTGATTCCGGTGGTTCTAATGAATTTAAGAATTGATGTGTAATATTTATTTAGGGCTATTGGACACTATGGAAATGAGAATGGAAGCTTGGATAATGAAGCTGTATGGGGGAAAAGAAAAGTAAGAGAAAGCTAATAAAGCCTAAAGGTAGCAACTTTACCCATTCTTGCATTTAAGTTGTGCTTGTATTTTGTTATACTTCTTAGCTTAACATGAGTTTAATAATTTATTTTATCTTGAACATGTTGGATGATTGTTTTGAATTGTTTCATGGCTATGATTGACAATTCTGTATTTTATGTGCATATTCTTGATTATATGTAAGCGTTAGCCATGCTATTTGTTAATGAGTTAAGTGATTGAAGTATAACTTGATTACTTGAATGATAATTGGTTGCTATTGGGATTCTTTGAATCTCACCCATCAATAACTAACCATGTTAGGTTACAAGCTTCCAAGGGAAAAGTGAATGCAAAAGGCAAAGGGTAAGTAAAATAAAAGAGATAAACTTCTATAGCATTATTTGGCTGCAAATTATTAAATGTATAGTAATTATTATAAGTTGTGTAAATTCAATATGAGGCATTGTCATGTACATATGATATATATTGATGAATGATAAGTGACTGTATGCTAAGTATGATTTTGAAAGTATGATTTTAAGATGTATGATCATGACTATCTAGATTAAGTAGTTTTTAGGATACGACTGATGTTTGATTCGTTAAAGCAGAGTACATGATCCCTATTGCTCATGATAATTTTTATAGATGAAGTAGACACATGGGGCTTTCAATTAAGTCTTAAATAAGGTTAATTGAAGCTCTATAGATTAAGTTATATATTTTTGAAGTTGAGGCACAAAATGTGTTAGTAAATCAAAGAGGGTTTAGTAATTCAATAAACTGTATTAACTGCCATATTTTATGGCCAATATCATATTTTTTTCATGAAAAGGACTACAAGAGCTTTCAAAAGAATTTTAGAGCACCCTCATACGATTTTTCTAGAATTAGTTATGATTTTCAAATTTGGATTGAAAATCTGAAAGTATCAAATGAATAGTAACCTAATGACCAAGATGAAAGTTTTTAATTTATGGGCTTTAATTATTTATTCCCCTGAACGATAATGCTTCTGAATGCGCAGTAGATTGTGTAACTGAGAGGTATTACATTTTTGGTATCAGAGCACGATTCTGGCATTGTACGAACCATTGTGCTCTTGAAAGTTTATTTTATGTTATGACTGCATTAGATTTGATTAAATGGCATTGACAATGAAATGTTTAGTGCTCTGGATTGGAAGTTGAGTTCATAGATGAGTTTGCTTGGTAAGTCTGTATCAAGTGCCAACTACCAATCATAATAGTTACACTAAACCAGTAATAAATCAGATAAAAATTTTAGACTCCGGATAGGGTGGCTACTCTGGAACAAATTGCCATATAAAGTGAGGATTGGTTAAGATTTGTAACTGTCAAAGTTAAGTAGTGGCCATTCTAAGAAGGTCAGAGGTTCCGGAGGAAGGTTGGGGGATTATGTGCCCTCAAAATTGGCTTTAGTGTAGTGACTTTATTAGTTAGTTTGCATGATGATTGTAGTGAGAAGGTCTAGCTGAAAAGTCCTCAGTCCAGTACCATAGTTACTTGAGACTAAGATATAGTGAGTATGGTCGACTAGGTGCAGTTGAGTATATTTCAGAGTACATTACCAGAAAGTTAGAAATGCGGTAATTTTTTTTTGATGGACAATGATTCCATTTATATTGGCCAGAGAGAAAACCCCGATGAGACAAGGCCAATACAAGTTAAGCATAAATTATGATGAGAATGAGGTCACTCTTGATAGTTTAAACAAATATGTCATAGTGCCTTTTCAGTAGAAATGGATTAAGAATTGAGGTATGCTGAATGTATGAATAATTGGCATTATGGTAAATGAGCGATTAGGTGAATAAGGAATTATTATAGCTATAAGATATATATATATATATATAATATAATGCCCTATTGGATAAAAGAGATACTCAATAGAGTTGAGGTTAGCATAGTACCTATGATGTTTAAAAGGTACATGAACATTGTAAGATCCTTAATGGCATTATCAAAGTTAAAGGGAAGATCTCAGGCAAGTAAAGTTACAAAGGTTAAAGGACGAGAATCTTTTGATTGCAAAATTGCAGGTGAGACATGATTGCCAAGAGCAAGATAGGTAGGTTACAATAGAAATAGTAGTAGTAATAACCTTAGCTACTCAATAACAGCAGTAGTAGCATCCTTAGTTGCTTAGCAATAGTAGCAGCAACCTCAATAGCTACAGTGAACTGCTTAACAAGTAACAACCCTAAGTACAATGGCTAATAAAAGCTGGTCAAGAAACTATACCAACAGCTGAATGTGAAAATGTTCAGTATTAGATTGCCCCTTTTTATAAACACAATTCCCCATGATTTAAATAATCTTTGCATGTGAAAATTGCAGAAGTTGGGCTAACCATGATACAGAATAATTAAGTCATCATACGAGTTACAGAAAAAAAAAAGAGACAAATAGTATTTCATAAAGATACAGATGATGAGAAATAGAGGAAGATGAGATATGTTGCACAAAGAAATTGTAAAGTAAGAACTTAAGGATGCCATATGTAATACAATTAAGAGTAGTTTGCATCATGAGGCATCAAAGAAATGTGTGATACTTAGGCCAATTATGGAATAGAGAAATGAAGTTCTCATTATCAGACTGCTAAGTGACTAAGAAAGTCGAGAGAGGTTTCCCTAACTAGGACATAGTACGTTGTAATATGATGAGAAGAGGAAGTACTCAACAGAAAGTAGACTAGAGAAAATCTTTAGCTAAGAAGTATCTCTCCAGGTTTTGGTAGTGACCCTCCGATGCCAAAACAATATTGCCCTAGCAAAAGGCAAGCTACTTCCTGATAGATAGGAAGGAAAGCAAATCCTTCATGGAGAAGGATAAGGTGGGACAGATGCTCCAATGGGAAACCATTGTGTGCTCTCTAAATTTTCCCACAAGAAAGAAAGCAGTAAAAGTAAGGCATGCGGAGTAAACCTTTCCCCAAAACAAAAGAGAGAAAGTGAACTAAGAATATTATAAGGGTGAAATCCCTTGAGTTATTTGGGTACTACAATAGTAAGAAAGATGCAAAGAATATAAGATGATAAGTTCTCTCTCGGCAACGTTATAGAGATAATAAAAAATAGTAAGGATTGTTAAATCCTGAAAAGCAGCAGGTTGGCAAAGAAAAGATAGTGAATGAATTAAAGATCAATGCAATTATCTTTTGAAATTTGAAAGCCGTTGGTTCTCTCTCTCTCTCTCTCTTGGGTCTCGAGCCTAAACTCTTGTGCGTGCATGGAGGACACAGGTCAACGCAAAAATCCACTGGACCGGCCACCGAAAGCAGAAGGAGATAGTCGGAACAAAAAGAAGAAAATGGAGGGAGTGCCTGATCAGATAATGGATGATCCAATGGAAGAGAAAGAATAATTGAGTGGTCAAACCAAGGAAGGTAACGCCCTATCTACTGCTAACACCCGGCCTACGTCCTATAAACAGTCTCTTCTGGGTTTCAATGGCTTGGCAAATGGAAGTTATTCTATGGAATCAGATGACCTCCTGTTTGAAGATGAAGACATCACCTGGAAAATGCCAGAACCAACAGAGGAAATAAAGCATATGAAGAAAATATATCCAGTGGTTCCCCTTTCCCAGGAGGAATATAATGAATGGTGTAAGCCCTGGAATTTTTCTCTGGTAATCACTATGCTTGGGTGAAGGTTTAATCTTTATATGCTAAAATCTCATCTTACCAAGATATGGGGTTTCTCTGAATTTGAGCTGGTTGACCTGCCAAATAACTACTTTGTAGTTAAATTTACCAACCAAGAACAATGGAAGCATCAGTACAGGCAAGTGCTCTATGGGGGACCATGGGTTATTTTCCAACACAGCATTTTAGTTCGAAGATGGACATCATATTTTGATCCTTTTAAGAACCAACTGAGGAGTATAATCACATGGGTGTTTATCCCTCAGATTCCTCTTCATTGTTATAACAGACATTGCATAACAAGGATAGGGGAACGAATTGGTTGACCCCTTAGAGTCGATTTGAACACTCTTTCAGACAATACAGGACAAAATGCAAAGGTGGAGAGAGGAAAATACACAAGAATCTGTGTTGAAATATATTTGCAAAAAATTCTTGTTCCACGCATCATTATAGTTGAGCAATGTTTCAATGTTGAGTATGAAGGGCTTAGACTTATCTGTTTTGAGTGCAGACGATACGGTTATCGGAGGGAGGCTTGTCTTTGGAAGAGAAGCACAAGTAGTGCTCAAGAAAATAGAGTGGACGCTACTAACTCGTACAACTCACCGGAAAAGTCACTACGGGAGATGGAGGCAAGATCTACGGCAATGATGCGTCCTGCAGTGTTGCTCAAGCCGCCGGAGAAACAGGGGGGAATGCTCGACGTGAGTTCATCGGAGAAGACCCAGTCGACGTCGCCCGAAAATTTTGGCCCATGGATGCTAGTCTCTCGGTCAGCTTCGTACCGCACAGCTAGGATGGTAAACCGCCAGGAGCGTCAGAATGTAGTCAGCTGCCATACGTCAGCAGCCGAGAGCGTCAGAAAGGATGGTCAGCCGACGAATGCTTCAAGATTTGAAGCTTTAGCAAGAATGGAAAAGGAGGAAGAAGGGGACACGGCTCATGGAGCTTACATGAACAAGGAAAGCTGATTCAACACTATCAAGAAAAGGGGGAGGAGCCACAGTCATCTCACAAGGAAAAGGGAGTAAGAAAATTCTTACTAAAAATAAAAAAGAAATGGGCCAAGCTTTGCTTAAAAGTGGGCCACAAGAAATTGAGAAAAAAGAAGTGAACCAAGGAGTGAGGATAAATGGGCTGCATGGAAGTGAAGAAAATGGGCCAAATGGGGGTGATAATTTAAAGGACATGGACAAGGCAATTGAGCAAGCTTTAACTTCAAAGCAAGACGGCCCAAGTGGCAAGGGAAATATCAAGATGATTAGCCAACGTACCCATCTAGTGGTAAGTGGAAATTTAGGCCAAGTGTCTAAGAAAAAGGAGCTGCAACTAGTCCCCCACACTGATGGAACATCTTCACTTGCTAAATGAAAAATGGGAATCCTAGCTTAAGTAGAATTGAGGAGGAAGGGCCTAAGAGTTGCTTTTTACATGAAGGATCAGACCCAAAGCCTCCTGATCCATTAGTGTCAAAAGCGGACGGAGATGAAGAGCAAATGGAGGAGGCCAGGACAGAGCTCGGCAGCCTTGAGGATCTGCCAGCCACAATAGAGGATGAAGATCACCTTGATGAGTTTGACTTTGTGCCCGATACAAGGGCCAGCTAGTAAGGGCCCTCTCTCCTTTTCTTTTTGGTTTTTAATGATTATTACTTCTTGGAATTGTAAGGGGTAGGTAATAGGACCTTCCCTATCCTTATAAAAGATGTGGTTAGGAAAAATAGAATTGATATCCTCTGTTTGCTTGAGCCTAGGTTTAGTGGTCTTCGTGTTGATATTATGATACGGAAACTCGGTTTTTCTCACTGGCTTAGACTGGAGGCTTTGGGTTACTCTGGTGGAATTTGGTTGCTGTGGGATTCCTGTGACTTTAAAGTGGATTATATCACTTCAAACACCCAGATTCTTCACTGCCAAGTCCATAACTTAAGGCTCAACCAAACTTTATTTGCTTCTTTTATTTATGGGGAAACTAACTATAGGAAGCGGACTCATTTATGGCAAACAATAAAGGAAATAGCTCAATGCACTTTGGAAAATTGGATTCTAGTTGGATATTTTAATGCTTATAGAACTCCTGCCAATAAGTACGGAGGTGCACTAGCTCATATTCTCTCAATGAAGCAATTTGATGAATGCGTTCTTGAGGTCGGCCTCCATGAGCTAAGTGACCCTAAGGATAGGTTCACCTGGGAATGTGGAGGAGTTAAGGAAAAATTAGATTGGGTCCTTTGCAATGTTGTTTGGGAGATCAATTTTCCTAATACTCAAGTATGTCATGATATCAAGTACAAATCGGACCATAAGGTTCTTGTTGTATCCTGTCTCCCGACCCTCCCCCGTCCCCAACATAAGACTAGGTTTCAATATTTGGCAGCTTGGAGACTCGAGGAGGGATTCCAACAAATTGTGGACAATGCATGGAGGGAGAGAGATTGGCTTGATGGGATTAAAAGCTTTCAGGAGCAAGCCTTTGTCTGGAATGAATCTACGGTAGGTAGCATTCCAAAAAAGAAAAGAGAGATCTTGAGAAGGTTGAAAGGAATTGAAAAATGCAAAGACCGTGGTACTCCAACTGGCCTTCATAAGTTGGAAAAGAAGCTATGGGAGGATTATAATAAGTTAATGATACAAGAAGAGCTTCTCTGGTTTCAAAAATCTAGAAGTAGCTGGCTTCAATGGGGTGATCAGAATACGAAGTATTTCCATGCTTCAACCATCATCAAACGAAGAAAATAGAGGATTTTGGCTTTGCACAATGAGAATGGTCGTTGGATACATGACCCTGAGGAGCTAAAGACTATGGCTAGCCACTATTACCAAGCTTTGTTCACTCACTAAGGACCCTAGTATCCCATGAAATTTAAACTGGCCTAGTGAATTTCCTCTTATGCAAGCCTCTCAGCTAGAGGCCCTCCAGAAAGAAGTGAGTGATGTCGAAATCAAGAATGCGGCCTTCTTAATGGGAGCTTTTAAAGCTCTTGGACCTGATGGGATTCAAGCTCACTTCTTCCAAACCCAATGGGGAATTGTTGGAACTAAGATTTGTGATGTGGTCAAACAAGCCTTCAAGGAACCCTCAACCATCAAGGTGGTTAACCAGACCAACATTGTCCTCTTGCCGAAAGTGGAGAATCCCTCCACCTTAAGAGATCTAAGACCCATTTCTCTTTGCAATGTTAGCTTTAAGGTGTTAACGAAACTCTTAGCTGACAGATTTAGGGCCATTGTGGATGACTTGGTGGGACTTGAATAGAGCAGTTTCATTGCAACTAGATCAAGTTGTGATAACATCATTATCGCCCAACAGGCCATCCATCTTATGCGTACCAAGCCAGGGAGGAAAGGTTACGTTGCAGTCAAAGTGGACATGGAAAAAGCTTTTGATCGACTCGACTGGGGCTTTCTGGAAGTCACCTTACGTGAGGTTGGACTTCATGAGAACCTAGTTCATCTGATTTTAAGTTGTGTCAGTACGGCTTCTATGAGGGTTCTGTGGAATGGAATAGAGGGCCCTGAATTTACCCCTTCTCGAGGACTTCGACAAGGGGATCCCCTGAGTCCTTACCTCTTCATCCTTTGTATGGAAAAATTAGGTCATCTAATCAAGGCTGAGTGCAGAGGAAATAGATGGAGATTGCTAAAATTCCCCAATAATGAGCCCACCATATCCCATCTGTTTTTTGCCGATGACCTTTTACTTTTTGCTGAGGCGTCCTTAGGACAAATGAAGGTCATCAAGCGTGTCATGACAAGATTCTGTGGAGTTTCTGGGCACAGGATAAATCTATCAAAATCTAAAGCTTATTTTTCAAAGAATGTTAACATTGGCAAGACCTCGCTTTTGAGTCAATCATTGGGAATTGGAACCACGAGTGACCTAGGTAAATATCTTGGTGTTCCCCTCATCCACTCGCATGTAGGTAAAGAAACCTTTGGTCACATAACGAGAAAGGTTAGATCGAGGCTCTCATCCTGTAAGGGAAAGTATTTGAACATGGCTGGTAGAACGGTCCTCATCAAAGTGGTGATATTGGCCCTTCGTTCCTACCAAATGCAATCCATCCTGTTGCCAAAAGGAGTTCTGCAAGATATTGAAAAGATTAGTCGAAATTTCATTTGGTCACAGGATGAGAATAAAAGGAAAATGCACCTTTTTGCTTGGAGTCAAATTATGAAGAATAGGAAAAATGGAGGGCTTGGAATTAAAAATATAGAGATGCAAAACAAAGCTTTCATTATGAAACTTTGTTGGGCTATGATTACTAAGCCAAATACTTTGTGGGTTAAATGTTTTTGTGCCAAGTATGACTGTGGTGACAGCCCGATACCGATGGTTATCAGGCGAAGGACCAACTCCCTCACCTGGAAGGCTATTACTGAAGTCTGGGAGCTTTTCATCTCTGGGGTAGGTAGAAAAGTGAATAGTGGGTTATCCACTAAAGTCTGATGGGATCTATGGACTCCTTTGGATAAACCCCTTATCAAGCTGGCTAATCAAAATCTAGATTATATCAACCCAGATGACCGAGTAGCTGACTTTGTTCTCCCAAGTGGAATGTGGGATGTTGAAAGATGGGCGTGTTTTCTCCCGCCTCATGTCCTTTCCTCTGTCCTACGGGTCAATCGTCCATCTAATGGTAGGGATGATGAGTTTTGTTGGAGAGGCTCCCCTGATGGCACTTTCTCCGTTAAATCTGCTTATGTGTTCCTGTCCAAGCCAACTGACGAGGTGGTTAATTCGTTATGGCGAAAGATTTGGCATTGGCTGATCCTTGAAAAGATCAAATTTTTCCTGTGGTAAGTGACTCATAAGATACTGATTACCAACTCTCTTCGAACTAGGAGAGTCTTGTTTGTGACAGAGAGTGCCCTTTCGGCTGTAATTATGAGGAGAGCATAATCCATACATTGAGAGACTGCAAGAGAGCGAAAGAAGTGTGGAGGAATTTTATTAACCCTAACAAATATACTGCTTTCTTTTCTTGTGGTTTTCAGGATTGGCTTACATGGAATGCGACACACCAATTAGGGATGGCGAGATTTTGTAGGTGGCCATGGACAAAGATATTTGCTATTGTCTGTTGGACAATATGGAAGACTTGGTGTACCCATATATTTGAATCCATGGGACCTTCATCAAAAGAGATCTTCCATCAATGTATGTTTCATCTAATGGAAGATGCATCTTGGGGAAGACTTACTCACAAAATTTTCCAAGGGAGCGCCAGCAGAGATACGCATTGGAGGCCACCACCTAGTGGGTCAGTTCGATTGGACGTTGATGCCTCGGTTCGAGCGCCAAATCAAGCAACTTGTGGTGGGCTCATCCGGGACGACCATGGGCATTGGATTATGGGTTTCCAAAAGAAACTTGGGAATGTCACAGTCATAGGGGCAGAGATCTTGGCAATACAGACAGGTTTAGAGATTTGCCAAACCTTGCAGTTTAAGGACATACAAGTGTTCTCCGATTCATTGGAAGCAATTAATATTCTGCTAAGGGATAGTGGCACTAACCACCATCTACACCAGGAGATTGAAGTAACTCGTCACTTGTTATACGACAACTGGAATGTGGAATTATACCAAGTCAATAGGGAAATTTTGAGGTGTGCAGATACTATTGCACGGGAAGCTCACGCAGGGACCTCACCATATTGTCTTCTCCCTCACGCTCCATCAAGTTGCAGGGACGATCTCCTTTTTGATCAATCCTTTGTAGGAGGGGACAACTCTCCCTCTACTTAGCTTTCTCTTATCTTCAAGCTTAGCTTGCCTTGTAACTCAAAAAAAAAAAGATCAATGCAATTATAGTTTAGATGACATAAATGACTGTTTTACCCTTAAATTAGCAAGCTGCAATGCATAAATCAACATAATCAAAAAGGAGATAATTGCATGCAAAATGAGGGTAAAAATGTTATAAAATACCATAAAACACTAAAAAAACATGTAAATTTTGAGTTCTATCATATGGGTATAAGAAATGGCACGTCCTCTTGCCCATTATATAGGCAATATCTATCTTCAATACAAGCTCAGAAGTAAAGAATCATGAATATGATGCTTTTGAGAGAGATGTGCAAGAGAGGTGTGAGGCTTGGAAAAGGGATTAGTAAGATTTTCATAGAGTTCATTGAAGGAGTCATAGACTTGTAGACTTTTTGCCATTGATCAAAACACGCTTTCTCTAAATCCTGCTACCACTCTCAACACAAGTGTGTCGTATGGGAATCAAACTCAAAACCCAAATGGATTTAGCAGGGCTTTACATTGCTAGACTAAATATTTATTTTAGACTTTTATGTACATTTTAAGAGAGATAAAGCGAAACTATGCAAAAATAAATGGACAGTGTTTTTCAAAGTTAATTATTAGTATTGAGAAATTTAGATTTTGTTTGTAGCGTGATATATGGAGCAATTGTGGGGCTATATACACTTGAAGTATGACCCCGAATACTTTTGTAATGAAGAAACCAAAATGTTTTCACACATAACACGTTATTTCGGCAAATTTGAACTTTTACATGCACATTAAGAGATCAAAGTCACAAAATACAAGTTGAATGATTGAAATTCCTTTTTATTATAGCGTGGAATGAAGAAAAATATAAGTTTTCACACATAACATGTTATTTCAACTATTTTCGGCTTTTACTTTGTTATCAAAAAATTTGAGCCCAATGAATTGCATTATCAATATATAATTATATACAGTAAAATAAATACTTCATGTTATTCATAAGTCATCAATAACATTTTGTATCTCTCAAATATCGTCTATTATATAAGAAAATGTATTTGATCGTCAATATATTCTATTAAATCTAGTGGAATTACATGTTGATTGGTCCACTTGTTGTCTTATTTGGCCTATTGAACTACTTATGTGGCTGGCGTACCTTCAATTTGTCTTAGAAGCCAAAAATGGTTATGTTTTTAATTTTTTTTTGTTATTTTTCAAAGATAAATACTTTAAAGTTGAGAATGGGATTGATGCCTTTAAAGGTAGAGTTGAAAAATCATATAAAATTGAAAACATATTAATTTTTTGCCTATGAGATATGAAAATATTACTCATTTTATTTAGATGTAAAGAAATACAAAAAAAAAACATTTGGAAATAATTCCAAAATTGAGGGGGCAACAGAGGGGGCAACTGGCACCTCAAACTTCATATTTTATCTCTTCTATTTTGTATAATATATAAGCAAACTATTTGATCATCAATATATGCTATCAAATAGAGTGGTTTTGCATGTTGATTGGTCCACATGTTGCCTTACTTGGCCAATAGAACTGCTTACTTGGCTTGCGTACCTTCATTTTGTTGGATGTTTTTTGAATAATATCCTCCATGTAAATGTTGTTTTTCCATCCATCGTATGGAGTCATTTCATCGCCTATTCATTGTTTTTGATGATATTTTTAACATAAATGCTAATTTTCCATTAACAACTTGAAAGTAGAGGGACTTGATAACTAATTTTTTTTCATTTTATTTTTTAAAGCTGAGAGACTAAGTTGCATGTATCAAAATTCAAAGACTAAATTACAATCAAGTTAAAATTATATGAATTGAGTTGCGAGTTAAATTTCAATGATTTAGTTACATTTGAGTCAAAATTATAACTATAAAAATATTTAATTTCCCCTTTTTAAATAACTCTTATTTTCTCATGTTATTATCTAGTGCTAGATTAAAAAAAATTATTTTTGGAATTGGGCTGTAGACTAATATTATATATATATGCCATTATGTTTATGCCCAAATCAATTAATTATTTATCTAAGTTTTATCATTTAATTACTTGGTCTTTTTTGGATATCATAATATTCTTTTCATGTAACAGATGGGTTGCAAATGTAACTCTAAATTGAATTTATAAGTCACAGTATTCTATTTTGGTAGGGAAAAAAAGTTCCGGTGAGTGGTTTATATATAAAGGTATTTACAGGTAATCCATAAATAATGTTCTTACCTGATGGCAATTTTTGGTAGGAATTGGTGTTGATTGATCCACATTGAAAAATTAGTGGATCAACAAAAGTCAAGAACCTAGCTCCATACTGTCCCCATATTTAACCTTCCAAATTTACTCGGTTCCTCTTTGTATCCATATTTAACGTAGTAGTTAAGATTATAATTGGAAGTAACATTACATTATATGATATGTACAGCAAATTTATCCAACAGATCGCGTTGATTTCCATTCTTTCTTGTTGTATTCAGTAATTAATATTCAGGCAAGTATGATTACCCTGACCTACTCGAATTTGGATTATTATTATTTTTTTTTCGGAAACGAATTCTGTCATGTTCAACAGACTTGGTGATTCTAGTATGACAAATTGTCTCAATAATATATTAACTCTTTAATTTTTATGATTCTAATTTTAACATTTTTCTTCAAATCTGTTTACATGTTATATATTACAAAAATCTTGTCATTTTTAGTCATTTTACATTTAAATCTTTTTTTATAAATTTTTTTACCTAATTTAGGTCCAAGAAGTTTACTAGAGTCAAGTACACTTCTAGGCATTGAGACATTTACAAAGATATTTATAGATGGTCCATCAACAAAATTACGGTAGCTGCAAGAATTGAACCCATAACCTTATGGGATATTATTCAACTCATTACCAACAATTGTTTTTCAATTGTACTAATAATCCTTTACTTGTGAGCTTGTATTGAAGTTTATTTAAAGATGATCATATAAAGATTTGACAATTTCGCCTTCAAAACTTAAACAGTTATATTTTGATTTATGATTACCGCATTTTTTTTTTGCCTTTAGATTACTTGTAATCATCAATAATCAATTTTAGTATAAAACAACAGCTAGCAAGTACAGAAACACAATTAAAAGAGTTAAGTGTTGCGTGATGTGGTGTCCATATTTAACCTAAATACAAATGATATAACTACCAGCAATCCCCAGTTTGTATACAGCATAAAAGATATACAAGGCAATATGATATAAAGATTAGTGAAAGCAAAATTATATCATAATAACATAGCAAATATATCCAAGAAACACTTGTTGACTTGGACCGCAAATCATTAACAATCAAGGGTTATGCATACCGAGCCGAATAAGTAACAGATGCTGCAAGAAACAAGATGGTGCAATAAGCATTCGGAGAAAAATTTTGTGCATTGACCAAGAAACATGATTACTTTCCAATATAGAAAAAATAAAGAAAGTAATTTGATTACTTTATAGGATTACCTATCGATTGGTGAGATATCTTGCCACATAAATGACCACCAAGACTTGGACTCTGTCTGTAACTCTTCTTACAAAAGTATAATAGGTTTGTCTCCAAGAGCGGTTGAAGAGCAATGGCCCAATGAAGGCCCAAAATCCGAAAGCAAATCCCAATCCCAAGCACAAGTAGAATTCTTGAGTGAGATATGAGTCATCATCTTCAGAATGATCAATGTCTTGAGGTGTAAGTATTTCATCTCCTGGGCACTTTTTAAGTGGTGGTCCACAAAGGTCAAGATTTCCCTCATAACTTGTACCATTAAAGCTCTGCAACTGTGTCCCTTTTGGGATTTTTCCAGAAAGACGATTGCTGGATAGGTCTAACACACTCAGGCGATCAATATGAGCAAGACTTGGAGGGATTGGGCCTGATAATCTATTTCTTGACAAATCTAAAAATTCTAGTGATCCGAGGTTCCCAATCGTAGTAGGAATCTTTCCACTTAACTTGTTTCTTGATAGATTCAGAGAAACCAATCCAAATAAACATGCAACTTCTTTAGGTATTTCACCTGTTAGAGAATTGCTAGATAGATCAATGCTCTTAAGAAGTTGTTCTGGCCTCTTGAACAAGTCTTTTGCACCCTTCCACATCAATGTTATGTAGAATTCAAACAGATAAGCAACATTAAATCCCAAGCCATTCATACTCAACATATATAAATGATAGCTTCCATCAGCTAAGTTGATATGGTCATGATCGTGTGCCAAAATAGTAAGATTTTGAAAACATGATGGAATTTCATCGGACAAGTTATTATAAGATAGGTCCAAGAGTCGAATGTGTGCTAAGCAACAAAGATGCAAAGGTATTTTGCCATAGAAATCATTCATCCTTAAGCTTAGAATCTCCAACTGTCCAAGGTTTTCTCCAATCCATGATGGTATTGTCCCCAACAACTTATTCTGAGACACATCTAACAACAATAACTTGGAGCAACTCACCAAAGAGGAAGGGAGCTCTCCAATGAAGCTATTATTTCTTAAAACCAAAGCCTCTAAATTCACAAGTTGTCCTATAGAGGTTGGTATCACTCCAGACAAGTTATTATTGCTTAAATCAACAAACTCTAACGATTTCATATGGCTCCAACAATTAGGAAGATTCCCCTCTAATTGATTGTTTGAAATGTCTAAAATGCCAACAAGGCCTTCATTTTCAACTTGGCCACATAGAAGTGGAACCAAACTTAAGAATTTATTTTTCGCAAGATGAAGTGTTGATGCTTGTGAAAGGAATGATGGAACCTCACCTTCAAAATTGTTTGAAGTTAAAATTATTTGGGGCCTAAAATTAATCACCAAGGGTAAATTTGAAATTTCACCAACAAAATTGTTAGATGAGATGTTCATGTAAGACATATCTTTAAGTTGTGGCCAAAACCAATCTGGTATGAAACCTGACAGCCCACAGTTAGAAATATCTAATGCTTCTAACTTGTGCTGATTTTGGAGCCAATTAGGAAAATAAGGACCCAATTTGCAAGAAGCCATGTTCAAATCTTGCAACTGAAATGGGGCAATCCATTTGTCGTTAATTTGTAGGGTTAATAATGAATTTCCAGATAATGATAAAGTTTTCAAATTGGAGAGCTTTTTGAAATGAGATTCAGTGATTACACCTCCTAAATTATTTCCATCCAGGTCCAAATGCTTCAACTGAGGTAACAATCCGATGCTTTCAGGTATTTCTCCTTCTAATTGATTGTTAGAGAGATTGCACTCTTCCAAAAAGGAGAAAATAGATATATTGGTTGCCATTCCCTTTATTTGATTGTATGATAAATCCAACAATCGTAGTGGATGGCTATTGAACCAGGAAGTGTTTTGAATGAAACTTGAAAGCCCCCCACTAAGGTTATTATGTGAAAGACCCAAATAAGTCAAATGAGATAGCGATCCGATGCTTCCAGGTATTTCTCCTTTTAACTGATTGTTAGAGAGATGGAACTCTTCTAAAAAGGAGAAACCAGAAATATTGGTTGACATGCCCTTTATTTGATTGTGTGATAAATCCAACAATCGCAGTGGATGACTATTGCACCAGGAAGTATTTTGGACAAAACTTGAAAGCTTCCCACTGAAGTTATTATATGAAAGATCTAAGACCTTCAAAGTGCATATATTCCCTAGTAATGCTGGTATTTCACCTTGAAGCTTATTAGAAGAGAGATCGAGCAGTTCAAGAGAGTTCATTATATTTCCAAAACTTTCTGGAATGGGACCTTCCAGCATGTTACCATCTAGTCGAATCTCATGAAGATTAAAGGTGAAGTTAAAAATCCAGTGAAATATGGATGATGATGTCAAAAAATTAAGAGACAAATCAAGATGCACAAGAGAAGTTAGATTGGGATTGAAAGATGTAAAAATAAGGTCATCAGATGAAAGGCTACAATTTATTAAATATAGAACTTGTAGATTGGAGCTGATGAAGTTGGTTGCCCATATTAGTGACATGAGGTTGTTGTGAGAGAGGTCAAGGATGATGAGGGAAGAAAGTTGAAAGTGGGAAAACAGAAAATGAACATCAGTAGTTGAGAGATTACAGTCACTTAGATGTAGCTCTTGAAGTTTGGCAGAGCTCAAATTGAAGGGCCAATTTTGAAAAAATTCAGAGTTCAAGTTATTTTGAGAGAGATCAAGGATTACAAGAGAAGAGAAATGGTTTAAAGGAAAAGTAGTGAACGAAGGATTATGGGTAAAAGAAATGCCACATCTACGGAGCCGTAAAACTTGAAGTTCTGAGAGTTTCCCAATCATTTGAAGCCAGATATGAGAATAGCCAAGATCACTCACATAACCCAAGTCAAGACTTGATAGTGAAGAGAGCTTTGATAGCCAATTTGCATCATGATTGTTCTGGTCATCATATAACGTGAGATTAAAATTATAACCAAGCTGCAATGTTTCCAACATGGAGAGATTCCCAAGATGAAAAGGGATAACTCCAGTAAGAAAATTTAGTCCAAGATCGAGATGTTGCAACTTTGAAAGCTTTCCCATTTGATAAGGGATAGTCCCAACAAAACCAGAAAGAGAGAGATTGAGATATCTTAACTTGGTAAAGGACTCAATGGACTCTGGGATTTCACTTGGATGGAATCGATTGTAACTGAGATCCAAATATTCCATATCATGCAATTCACTTAATAAAGCAATATCAATTTCACCCAACAAATTAACAGGATATAAACCACGAAGATTAAGGGCTTGAATGTGACCTGTTTTATTGCTACAGTAAACCCCTTTCCAGTTGCAGCAATCTTCATAATTATCTCCATCGTCTCTCCATGTTGATAGCATGCCAAAGTCATCTTGCATGATTCCTTGTTTGAATGAGAGTAAAGCTTTTCTTTCATTCTCTATGCACTTTGCACCTTCGCTGATGGTAACCAAACTAAGACTTTTATGCAGCAGAAACAACAATACTGCACAAAAAAACTTCAAGATACAGCCCATTATAATGGCAATGTCTATCTTCAACACAAGCTCAGAAGTAAAGAATTAGCAATATGATGCTCTTGAGATATATGCTGAAGAGAGGTGTGCGTCTTGGAAAATGGATTGGTAAGATTTTTATAGAGTTCATTGAAGGGGCCATAGACTTGTAGACTTTTTTCCATTAATCAAAGCACGCTTTCTCTAAATCTTGGCTACCCCACTCAATACAAATGTCTAATCTAGGAATCAATCTCACGACCCAAAGATATCTAGTAGGATTTACACTACTAGACCAAAGATTTGTTGGTCTCAATTTAGAATTTTATGTAAATATTAAGAAAAATAAGGCCACCAAAATGAATTGGGTCTAGCGTAAGGGGTCAATCTCTCATAATGTGAGAAACTAAGATTTGAATACTCGTTGGGAGATACGTCCACATTTAAAGCTAGACAATGTATAGGATTTTCTACAAAAGGAGGATGCCTATATTGGAGGTTATGAAACCTGATCAACCTCTAAATTGGTTGAGGTAGTGGGTCAGCTCAAAGTCAACTTAGGGTTAGATTAGTGAGAAAAAAAATTCAAAATAGTTTAAATTCTCAATTTCTCATCACATCTGGCAACCGAACTCGAGATAGGAAGGTAACTAGTAGGCTTTACATTGGTAGACCAAATATGTGTTGGTGGCAATTTAGACTTTTACGCACATATTAAAGAAATAAAGCTACCAACGTGTGTTGAGCCTAGAGTAAGGGATCAATCCTTCACAACATAACAAACTAAGAATTAAATTCCCACTAGAAAATATGCTTACATTTAATGCATGACAATACCTTGAGTAGATTGCCATCAATAGGAGGATAACTTTACTTGGCAAAAAAAAACAGAGAGAGTGAGAGAGAGAGAGAGATAAAGCCAAAATATACCAAAATAAGTGGACAATGTTTTTCAAAGTCAATTATCAATATTGAGAAATTAGTGGTTCTTGATAGATTATACTAGATTTTTTTTTTAATAGCGTGATATATGGGGCAATTGGGGGGACTACATACACTTGAAGGTTGACTTTGAAGACTTTTATAATGAAGAAGCCAATAGATTTCATTTATAACACGTTATTTGAACAAATTTAGACTTTTACATACACATGAAGAGGTCAAAGTCACAAAATGCAAGTTGAATGATTCAAAACTCCTTTTTATTATAGTGTGGAATGAATTTGGGCCAAACGAATTGCATTATCAATATATAATTACATATAATAAAATTAGTTTAGTGAAAAGTAATAAATACAAATATTTTTAAATAGTGTATTTAACTTCTTTAATTCCTTCAACAAAAGTCAACTAACTATATTATACAAATAAATTTAATGATTTGATTTATAAATAGGATTCAGAGCAACATTACTTTCCTTTATAAATAGGATGAAACCAAAAGAGTAGAGTTTTAGAGAAATCATATCACGTATATTGAAATTAAGTAATTCATTTAACTTCATTAGTTTCATCAAATTAATCAATTGAGTTTTATATTAAAAATCAGAAATATCATATAAATACAAATCACAGAACTATCAATCATAGATTCTATACAACATAAAAGATTTACGAGTTGTTAAACGTGGTAGCCCAAACACTTTCCTGTATACTACTACTCTGATTCATTGAATAATAACGAAAGTACAATCATACATTTGTAACCCAAGACAATATAAAAATTTAAATGTTCGATTGAATACTAGTAACTAAGATTATTGAAAGTAACATTATATTATAGATAATAGAATATTGCGAATTCATCCAACCTACAGCATTTTGTGTCTTGTGATCGTTTACATTATCTTTTGAGTCATCCAACTTCTCATCTGTCGGCATGACACTTGCCAGTTGCCATATTGCCTCTCACTTTTTCTCAACTCTCCAAATTTGATTTTAAAAACGATTGTTAAAAACAAGTTTTTATGCACCACTTTGTTCCTACTTTCTTGTTTTTAAAAATGTTTTATAAAATTATTTTTAAAAAAGTATTAAAAATAAAAAACAAAAAAAATTGATTGGATAATTGTTTTTAAAAAAATACATTTAAAAGTAAATATACTTAAAGCGTAGGCCGCAATTTTGGTGATAACTCAAGTTTTTAAATAGATAAAAAAAGCCATCAGGTGTAGAATATGTGGTTCTCCAATTTGCCCAAACAAATAAATACAAAGAAAAACAAATCAGTTTCTAAAACAAATTTCTGTTTTTCTTGTTTTTTTAAAAACATCGTTTTGAAAACAAAACACTAAGATTTTTTTTTAATTTTTTAAAACAAAAAACTATTTTTAAAAATGGAATCAAACAGCCCCTATATTTTTTTTTTTTTGCTTTCAAGCACAATTATCTAAACAATTTTTTTAAACTGTTTCGAAAAAATATTTAGAAAGCTATTCAAAAAATAATAAAATAAAAAACAGAAACAAACATGTCCATAAGTACCTTATGAGTACCTATATATGAATTGGTCAGGTATTTTGCCAAATGTTGTGTCATGTTATTTTAAAACCCAAGATATCAATTTCATGCATTTGCTGTCATTTTGCCGTGGTGAAGTGAACCCATGGCGAATGGAGACAGAGGTAAATCCTGTTGAGGCTATTTCTCCAATCAAAAAAGCAACCAGCCGTTGAAAGTATTATCTTCAACAATAACGAAAAAAGTAACCAGTAAAAATTATAGTTGAAAAACACTAGCAAAATTTTCAGTAGTGACTTTTTTTCAAAGCCATTGAAAATGACACTTTCAATGGTAATTTCTTTGAGTTGTAGCTGAAGGTAAGGTTTTTAATGATTACACAAAAAATTTAATATTTATTTTACTTGTAAAAATTTTTATTTTAAAATAATATTTTTTTTAACTTAAAAATAATATCTTTTAAAAAATAAAAATCATGAAATTAATAGTTATGTAAGTATATAAAAATTATTATCCAATCAATAATATATTATATATACAATAAAATGCAAATACGTAAAATAATAAACACATATATTAAAATTATCATTCAATTTATTCTTAGCTTCTAATAATATTATATATTGTATAAATATAGATATATGTATAAATATATAAATGTCTATAATTTACTATGCAGCAGAATATTATATATAATTAAATATGGGTTTAAAGTATACAAAGTCATTGCAGTTTAATTGGAAAAGGCTTATGTGCATCCATAAGGTTGGCAAACTTTTATATTTATCAAATGGTGAAATATGGCAAAGTGAGGCAGCAACACATGGTGTGTAGGGACTATGGTGACATGACAGTTGTCTATGATGTAGGGTGATGATGTGACAATTATTGGAGTAATTATTATTTTATAATAATTGTGACACCTTAAGCAGCGAGAAAAAAGTGACTTTTTGTCACCGTCAAAATTGACCTTTAGCGGCGACTTTTTGTTACCGTCGAAAAAACTTTCAACCGCGATTTTTTTTGTTGTCGCCAATAATTTCAGTGACAATCGCTACAGCGGTAACTTTGTTTCAACCAAAAGTTTGTTTAGTGGCTACTTTTTATAGTCTCAACAGCCTAAAAATAATTTTGTAGGATGTGTGACATGACTCATAAATAAGATTAGTATAAGGTTTAGTTGAGAGTTTTTATCTAGTTCCCAATGCTTTTCTAGAATCCACTCCCTCCTTTTCGAGGCCCCTTAACCTTTTTTAGTATATTTCTCTGAATAGAGGAATCATATGAACTGAGTTTGAGTTTGAAAAAAAAAATAGAGAATTTGGGTTTTACTCTGAAAGTGAAAGTTAATACTTTTCAGTTTTAATATAAAACCCACTTTGTTATTAAGTTTTTTCATTACAATAAATCTTATATCAAGGATTAGTGGGAGTTCTTATCTAGCAGATTATAGATAGTAAGTGGCCTTTAATGCACCCTCAAATTTATCTTTAAACTCTTCTTTCACATGCACGAACAAAATCAGCTGTTCCAATTGGATCATGGAATCTGACATTTTTAGAGGAGAACAATTCTAAAACCGTTCTCACAGTAGCAGGGAGTGATTTTAATTTTTAATTTTTTTTAAAAAAATGCCCATCGCATCACTAAAATTAAAATCCAGCTTTGAGCGATTTTTGATACGCAGAATTTGGATAAATATTTTGGAAGAATTAGCTTGCGACCTAAAAATATTTAAGGAAATTTAAAATACTTTATTCTATTATTAGAGCAAAATGGGGAAATATACTCAAGTTCTAGGAAAGACAAATATTACAATTAGATCTAAAAAAATATTAAATTGATATTAAATACAAAAGAGATGATCAATTGAAATTGTGAAAAGATGAGTTTATTATGATTTGTCATCAGTGACACGTTGAATTATTAATCAAAGCACAATGATTTATCATTAATGGTATCCTTCTAACTGAAGCGCAATGGCTAGTCATAAAACGATATCGTGATTTATCATAGTTTAACTTATCATCAGTGATATATATATATATATATATATATATAATAAAAAATATTGAAGGAAAAGTGCTGAGTTCATTGAGGTTCACGGGTTTCTCAATCGCCCCAATGGCCGAACACGTGACGACCGCCCAGGGTCTAGAATCAACAGTATATACAATGTACTTAACCAATAGTGAAGCTTAGGAAGAACCCCCTAGTTGATGTACATCATGAATTGATTGAATGTTATATTGTTCTGGAAGTTGCAATGTGTTGACTGATTTGATTTTGGACTTTTTTGGGTTCTCTTTCTAAAGTCAGACAACAGCTCTACACATATGCCTGCTCCTGCTTGATGCTAGCCTTGCTTGACGTGATGCATCAAAATCAGCTGAAAGTTGTATTTTATAATTCAACTAGTTCATTTGTTAAAGCGTTTGTTTGATATTTATATTTTTGTCAGAATTATTGTGAAGCACTACAACTGTATTAATGAACTGTTGACCCTGAGTCATGTGTGTTAGGTGCTGTAGGTGTATGAACATCTGAGTATCGAGTGAGACTAAGGTATTATTTTTATCAGGGCTTTACAACCAAATACGTGTTGCTGGCAATTTAGACTTCTATGTACATATTAAGAGAGATAAAGCCCAACCGTGGACAGTATTTTTCTAAGTTAATTATATTAATATTAAGAAATTTAGATTTTGTTTTGTAGCGTGATATATGGAGCAATTGAGGGGCTACATAGACTTGAAGGATGACTTTGAAGACTTCTGTAATGAAGAAAACAAAAGATTTTTCACACATAACACGTTATTTCAGCAATTTGAACTTTTACATACACATTAAAAGATCAAAGTCACAAAATACAAGTTGAATGATTGAAAATCCTTTTTATTATAGTGTGGAATGAAGAAAAATATAGGTTTTCACACATAACATGTTATTTCAACTATTTTCGGCTTTTACTTTGTTATAAAAAAATTTGAACCCAATGAATTGCATTATCAATATATAATTATATACAACAAAATAAGTACTTCATGTTATTCATAAGTCATCAATAACATATTTTATCTCTCAAATATTGTATATTATAGAAGAACACGTATTTTATCGTCAATACATTCTGTTAAATTAGTGGAAATTGCATGTTGATTGGTCCACATGTTGTCTTACTTGGCTTGTAGAACCGCTTACGTGGCTGGCGTACCTTCAATTTATCTTCAAGGCAAAAAATGGTTTTATTTATTTATTTTTTTTCAAAAATAAATACTCTAAAGTTAAGAATGGAGTTTATGCCTTTTTAATGTGTCTATATTTAAAAAATTATTTAAAGTTAAAAACATAATATTTTTTACCTATAAAATATTAAAATATCACTCATTTCATGAAAAATTCAATTATGTAAAGAAATACAAAAAAATGGAAATAATCTCAAAATTGAGGGGTAAAAGGGGGGCAACTGGCACCCCAAACTCCATATTGTATCTCTTCAATTTTGTATAATATATAAGCAAACGAATTTGATCATCAATATATGCTATTAAATCATATATTCTCTATATAAATGTTGTTTTTCCATCTATCATATGGAATCATTCATCGCCTATTATTTGTTTTTTTTTTATGATATCTTCAACATAAATGCTGATTTTCCATTAAATTAATATTTTTCATTTTATTTTTTTAAAGTTAAAATACTAAGTTGCATGCATCAAAATTCAGGATTGAGGAACAAACAGGTTAAAACTATAAAAATTGAGTTCAACAAGTTGAATTTCAAGGATTGGGTTACAAATGATATTATGGCCATTAGTTTTGGAATTGGGATGTACATTAATATTATTTATGTAAGTTTTAACATTTACTTAATCTTTTTTTATATCACAATATTCTTTTCATGTAACAGTCGGGTTGCAAATGTAATTCTAAATTTAACTTAATAGTCACAGTATTCTTTTTTGGTTAAAAAAAAAAAAGATTCGGTGAGTTGTTTATATATAAAGGTATTTATAAATAATCCATCGACAATGTTCTTACATTGAGAGCAATATTTAAACTCATGATGTTATACATTATTAGTCAACTTCTTAGCAATTGAACTAGCCTCTGTTGGCTAAGTCACGGTATTTTAATTCTATTTATAAGCTACATCTAATATGTTTCAATAGAAAAAACAAATATTAAATCTTATTAACATTGCCTTAAGATTTAATAACTCACCAATTTTACCTTTATTTAATTATACAGTATACCACATGACTTAAAAAATATACACAATAATTATGTAAAGTAAATTTATATATTTATATAAAAAAATTGGTGATATAACTTATAAATATGATTCAGGGCAACATTACTCTCTTTTATAAATAGGATAAAACCAATATAGTAATGTTTTAGATATCATGTAACATATGATAAAAGTAAGTAATTTATTTAACTTCATTAATCTTATCAAATTAGTTAAATTGATTTTATATTAAAGATCATAAGTATCATAATAAATAAAAATCACATAACTACCATTCATAGATTGTATACAACATAAAAGATTTACAATGTAGCCCAATCACTTTCATGTATAATACTCTGATTCATTGAATAATAATGAAAGTACAATCATAAATTTGTAACACAATGCAACATAAAAACTTAAATAGTTCGATTGAATGCTAGTAATGAAGATCATTGAAGGTAACATTATACTGTAGATTATCGAACATAGGCAAATTCATCCAAACTACAGTTGTTTACTTGATGTTAAGCAATTCAGACAAATTTTTAGTGCGTTAATGGAGATAAGGCCAAAATGTGCAAAAAATAAGTGTACAATGTTTTTCAAAGTCAATTATCAATATTGAGAAATTAGGGGTTCTTGATACCTATACAAGATATTTTGTTTTGTAGCAGAATATATAGGGTAATTGTGGGGTTACATACACTTGAAGGATGACTTTGAAGACTTTTGTAATGAAGAAAACAAAATGTTTTCACACATAACACGTTACTTCACCAAATTTAGACTTTTACATACACATTAATAGGTCTAAGTCGCAAAATACCAGTTGATCAATGATTGAAAGTCCTTTTTCTTATGGTGTGGAATGAAGAACAATATTAGTTTTCACACATAACATGTTATTTGAACTATTTTCGGCTTTTACTTTGTTATAAAAAAAAAAGAAATTGAGCCCAATGAATGGCATTATCAATATATAATTATATACAATAAAATAAATACTTCTTGTTATTCATAAGTCGAAATAACATATTTTATCTCTCAAATATTATATATTATATAAGAGAATGTATTTGACTATCAAATATTTAATTTGAATGTTGATTGGTCAATTATTTGTTGTCTTATTTGGCCTATAGAACTGCTTATGTGGCTGGCATGCCTTAATTTTATTGGATATTTTTGAATAATATCCTCTACATAAATGTTGCTTTTCCATCTATCGTATGGGGTCATGCATCACCTATTCATTGCTTTGGATGATATCTTCTATATAAATGCTGATTTTCCTTTAACATCTTGAAAGTAGAGGGACTTGAGAATTAGTTTTTTTTTTCTATTTTATTTTTAAAATTAAGAGATTAAGTTGCATGCATCAAAGTTTAAAGACTAAGTTACAACTAGGTTAAATCAATAAAAGCTAAGTTGCATCAAGTTAAATTTCAAGGATTAGGTTACAGTTGTGTCAAATTAGGAGGACAAAAATTTAATTTTTCCCTTTTTAAATAACTCTTATTTTCTCAGGTTGTTATTTAGTGCTAGTTAAAAAAATTAATTATGTGTGCAAGACATAAAGCAAAGTATAATTGAACATCACCTTTTAGCACCAAAAGAATTGAAGGTTACTTCTTTTTCCCCCTTTTTTGGTATAGTAAGAAGAGGCCACCGGCCAGAAGTTAAAAAAAAAAAAAAATCAAGTCAACATATAACATATTCCTAGAATCTGAGGGACTAAGGGCTTGTTTGCCAATCAATTCTCAAAATCATTTTCACGCAAGCCGAGACAAAACTCTCTCACATACATACCTCGGATTCTGTGAAACCAAGGTTTGAAACCTAGGTTTTGTTACTTCCCAAACAAGCCCTAAGTTGAACGCCACCTTTTTACAATTGAACTGTCAAATTATATTTCTATTTGCCTGTCTATTTGGATATAAACTTCTTAACTTGGCAAAAGAAAAAGAAAAGGATATAAACTTCTTAAGTAAAATGTTTGACAAGAAAATAGTGTAATTTACAAGTGAGATTGTGGCCTTTAGGTTTTGGAATTGGGATTTATTATATTCCAAATTATTTGTATGGTCAAATCAATTAAATATTTATCTAAGTTTTAACTTTTTTTTTTTGGCCAAATTTAAGTTTTAACATTTACTTCATCTTTTTTTGGGAATATAAATAACCAACCTCTGGTTGTAAATGTAATTCTAAATTTAATCTATAAGTTGCAGTATTCTTTTTTGGTAGAAAAAAATTTCTAGTAACAATCCATCGATAAAATTCTTAAACTAATAACATGATTTAAACTCATGACTTTATGTGTTATAACTCATCTTTATCAGCTAAATTGACCTTTCTTAACTAAGTCATAATATTCTAAATCTATTTATAAGTTATATCAAACATATTTTAGTAAAATAAAAAATCTTAAATTCCATTAACATTGTCTTAAAATTTAATAACTTTTAAGTTTACCTTTGTTTAATTATAAACTATCACACATGTCTATAAAATATTCACAATAATATATAAAAATAAAAGTTTATATTTATTTAAAAAAATTTAAAGATGTGACTTATAAATAGGATTCAAAGCAACATTACCATCCTTTATAAATAGGATAAAACCAAAAGAGTAGTGTTTTAGAGAGATTATGGAAGCATATACTGAAATTTTGTGATTTATCTAATTTCATTAATCTCATGAAATTAGCCAACCTCATCATATATTAAAAATTGGAAGTACAAAATAAATACAAATCACATAACTATCACTCATAGATTGTATACAACATAAAATATTTACGAGGCGTTAAACGTTGTAGCCCAAACAGTTTCCTGTATAATACTCTGATTAATAATAATGAAAGCACAATCATACATTTGTAACACAAGGCAATATAAAAATTTATTTAGTTCGATAGAATGCTAGTAATGAAGATTATTGAAAGTAACATTATATTATAGATTATATTTTATTATTGAGGGACTTGGAAACTCATTTTTCACTAACTTGATTTCATAAAATAATTTAAAGGACTGAATTATAAATAAGTTAAATTTATGGATTAAAATATTAATTTTTCAAAAGAATTGACTAAAATGTAGGGAAATGGATGAAATTGCATCAATTTAAAAATATGAAGGCAAAATTGCATTAAAAAAATTAGGATGTTAAGTGCATCTGAGAAATAAGATTAGTGATATATTTGCTATTTCACCTTAAAATATACTATTATAAATAAAAATATTAATTTAAAATTAATTATAAATAAAAATTATATTATTATAATTATAAATATATTATGATAAAATATAATTATAAATAAAATATATTATTAAAATTAATTATAAATAAAAAATTATATTCCTATAATTAAAAATATATTATTATAAATTAATTTATAAAAATATATGATTATGAATAAGAAATATTAATATTATTATTGAAAAGTATATTATTATAAATAATTTAAAATAAAATCTATTATCATAATAAAAAAGAATCCCATTTTAAAAATATTGTATTATATTTATTATAAATAAATATAGAATTACATTAATTCTAATTTATATAACATAATTAAAAAAATATAAACTAATATGGATGGATAAAAAAGTAAATTAATACCACTCATTCCATTCCTTCCTTTCTTAACTAAATATAAAGGATAATTAGAAATACTCTCCCTTCCCTCCCTTTCAATCAAACAAAACAAAGTTATCACTTCCCTGCTCTCTTTACCCTTCCTCCCCTCCACTCCACTTCCTATATTCAAACCAAACATTTCTTCATCGGTCCAATGGCTGTATACGTGAGGACCCCGGAGCCTCTAATCATAAGATTAGAGAGAACATGTATATGGCGGATTACTTAGCGAAGATGTCCCATAGTATGATGAACCACTTTTGTATCTTAGATCAACCCCCAACCCTATTTCATAGGGTGACGACAGTTGAAGGAGGCTGTGTTTAGGCTCTCATTCTTTTCTGTTGTTGTACTCTTTTGAGCAATGTTATCAGTATTATTCAAAAAAAAAAATGTAGCACCCCACAAAAAGGTGGGACCCTCCCCAAAAATAGATGTGTGCCACATGAAGCAGCGAGCACGCGGTATTCCTTAGCAAACGGCGAAAGAATAGTTCGCTTTGTGCTCATTGCGTAGCTGCGTGCCTTCTGGACCCGTCTGGCTTCTTTCTTCATAGTGCCTTCAGCTGTAGCCACTATCTTCAACTTCCCCTTCACTGACTCCCGTATCATGCACTTGCATACAACCCACCACGAAATCACACTTTGCCTCTTAACTTTCAAATATTTCAGTCCTTTTTTTTATGAAAATTTTTTTAGTAAAGGTGTTGGGTTTACTCATGATTCAAGGGCAGTATAACTATCCCTTAACTCCTACTATTGGTGTTGTAGCATTCATGGCCAACTAATTTAAGATGATAGGTATTGGATCTTTTTTTTTTTTTTTTGACCTGAAATAGGTATTGGATCTGAAAATGCATTTTCAAACTATGCGACATTCACAATAATCGAAACCCCTCGTGAATGAAAGTGTTCAACCTTTTTGACCGCTAAACCCAAAATAGAATGTGTTGAACATTATTCCAATCCTTTTTGTAAACTAATTCACGTCACAAATTAGCTTATTACACTTTGTCCTCTTAACTTCTGAATATTTCAGTCCTTTTTTTTGGTGAAAAAAATCTTGCTAAAGGTACTGAGTTTACTCACAATTTAAGGGCAGTGTAACTATCCCTTAACTCCTACTATTATAGGCCGTTTGGTTCACAGAATTCATGGAAATATAATGTAATATAATATGTGGGAATGTAATATAATGGAATGATAATTACATATAATTTATTTGGTATGTTATCAATGAATTATGAAATGAAATTCATATTTTATCTATAAAAAATAAAAATATGTGAAATAGACTTTTTAATTCTATTAAGATTAAAAATGAAGAATATAAATGTCTAAATACTGATTTATGAAATATACAAGTACTCACATGTTAATTCATATAAGCAGTAATCTGAATTACATAATCAAAGTTATGTAATGGGGATTACTTGATTTGATGTAATTCCTTGTAATCAGAATTATATTTAATTACGTTATTATGCCAATCAAACAATATAATCAAATAATGCATCAAGATTATATGTAATTCTCTTTCATATAATTGACCTAAACGCCACCATTAGTCTTGTAGCATTCATGGCCAACTAATTTAAGATGACAGTTATTCGCTTTGAAGATGCCTTCTTAAACAATGTGACATTCACAAGAATTGAAACCCCTCCTTAAATGAAAGTCCAATCCTTTGGCTGCTCACTACAAAAAAATGGTGATTTTGTAGCGGTTATTTCTTGTTATTGTAGCGATTATTAACCGCTGCAGGAGATATTGTAGCGGTTTACTAAACCGCTGCAAAACTCACCATGGCAACAGGTTTAGCGGTGGTTTTAGTGAACCGATGCGCACACAAGAAAAACCGTTACTAATTTGCAGCGTTTAGTAACCGCTACAAAAGTAAACGGTGGAAAATATGTAACGGAAATAAAACCGCTACTAATATGTAATTACAGAAAAAGACATGGAAAATATTGTAGCGGTCAAAAAAACCGCTGCAAAATTAAAAATAAGTGAAAAAAATTGTAGCGATTGTTTTAATCGCTACTAATGTTCAAATTGAAATAGGTTTAGCGCCAAAATTTAAAAATTCCTGCCAACATTTTGTAGCGGTTTAAAACCGCTACAAAGTGCATTATACATAAATTAAAATATCCCGCCTTATTTCTCTCATGAGGACCTTTGTAGCGGATATAAAACCGCTACTAAAGTAAATAATTATTTTTTAATAATATGCACTTTATTCTAAATAAAATTTTAATTATTAAAAAAATTATTACAATTATAGAAAGTAATTTATAATTTATAATATAAGAATAATTAATTAAAATTAAGTACTAGTAATTAAATAACATATATTGTTTGCTGCAATGATTCAAATGCCTGAAAAGAAAAAAAATAAAAGATTAATTCAGCAAAATCAATATTAATAAATTAAATAAAAAATGCATAACAAAGGACATTTAACATTAAATAAATACAATAAAAAGATAAAGGCTTAAGAAGAATACCTATAACAAATACTATACATCATCATAAGCTTTCCAAACCAACCATAAATGAGTAAACCAGTGGGAGAATAGAAAACGAGAGTAGGAAACAAAATGGGGGTGGAAAGGTATTTATAGGATGTCTGCCAGGAATTAGAAGACGGTTTGTTTTACAGCGGTTTAGGGCACGGTTATTAGTAGTGGTTTATGAGTTTTTGTAGTGGTTTAAAACCACTAGTAATAAACTCTGTTGGGAAAAAAAATAAAATACTTGAAACAAATTGGGATATATATATATTACTAACCTGAATTATTTATTCGGCGTCATCTGCCCTGACAAGTGGTAAATCTTCATCTCCTTCGGGGAAGAAGTTTTCAAAATCAGTAGGATGGAATGGCTCCGCCTCATAGATGATGTGTTCATCGCTATCACCAATGTCATAAAGATCTCTAGGCTTAAGATGAACGACCATACTCCAATCTTTATGCTTCTCGTCCTCCACATAATAAACCTGTTGTGCCTCGGATGCTAGAATGTACGACTCATCGTCTGGAGAGTTACCTGTGTGAATCAGTCTTGAAAATTCACAGATGTGATTCCCGACTCATCGGTAGTAAAACCACGAGAAGTTGTCGTATTTGCCCAAGAGCACTTGATAATGTGGCGGTAAAATGCCCCTGATAATTCAGTTCGATTATATCGACCAATTTCCCATAGTAGGGGACGCCACCGATATGCATGTCACCGTCACTGCTGCTCGCATAACATCTTGTACCAAAAGTGCCAAAAACTCCAGAATTTTAGGTGAGAGAGCCTTGGTCGCATGAAACTGTGCAGAACTTGAACCCATTAACATTGTATGCAGTAAACCGTTTCGCATACTGGAGGGGGCCCATTGCAAGGCATGTCAAATCAACTGGGTAGGAGTTGTTGTCATTGCGTATTTGGCGTACAAACCAACCAGGAAATTCTCTATGCACTCTTCTATCAACCTTAACGAATGTTTGTGTCCGAATACGTAGTTAACGCTTGACATAACTTCGGAACTCTCTGTTATGATTAAGCATGATATAAGTCGATATAGAATTTGAATTTATAAAATTACAAATTAGTGTTGATTATACTTACTGAATGAAAGGATCAACTTGACTGCAGTTGATCAGGACATGTCTGTGTGCTTACAGCATCTCATTAGAAGTGAGGTTGAAGTATTGATGTCCTCCAACTGGTCTCCCAACAGTAGGAAACAAACTCATCGTTGATGACAGACCAACATCATCAGGGTAATCATAAACACGAGGACGACGGTTGAAAGATGTCTCGATGTCATCAAAGTACCGTGAGCAGAAGTTGAGTACCTCTTTTCCTATATAGCATTCTGCTATTGAACCCTCTGGCCATACCTTATTCCTCACATATGACTTCAACTTCCCTACAAAACCTGTAATAAGTTAATAGCATGAAAATTAGTAGTGACCTATCGATGTATGTGTAAATAATGCGTGCGATACAATTTTTAGCCACATTTACCTTTCCATGGGATACATCCAATGATATTGAACTAGCCCACCGAGTTTTGCCTCTTCAACAAGGTGAACAGTGAGATGGACCGTGACAGTGAAAAATGAAGGAGGGAAGATCATCTCCAAATGGCATAATGTGAGAACAATTTGCTTTTGCAGTTGATCCAACTCGTCAGGGATAAGAACTTTCGCGCACAGCTTTTTAAAGAATGAACAAAGCTGCACCAACACCGTCGACACATCTAGAGGCAGTGTGTTTTTTAGTACCAACGGTAGTAACTGTTGCATAATGACGTGCGAGTCATGGCTCTTTAATCCGACTACCCTTCGAGATTGCAAATCTATGCACCGTGATATGTTGCTTGAATATCCATCAGGAACCTTAATTTTCTTCAACGTTGAGAGGAATATATCCTTGTTCGGCTTTGTTAAGGTAAATTTTGCTAGTTGAAACATGTCATTATCGTCTGGCCAAGCATCCTGACGAATTCCCATGGCTTGTAAATCTTTCCTAGCTTAGAGATTATCTTTCGACTTCCCAGATTCGTTCAACAAAGTGAAAAGAATATTATCACACACATTCTTTTCGATGTGTATCACATCAAGCTGTGGTGTAGCATATTGAACTTCCAATAGGGTAGATTGAAAAATATACTCCTCTTGCGCCATTGCTGAATTGCATCAACTTCTGAAGTGCTACGAGATCTTCTTCCTGCTCGATTAGCATCATCCTTCTTCCCAAACTCAATATGAACATCATCTAGATGACTAATAATATCGGAACCACTTAAAACGATGGGCGTTCCTCTTCTTTCTTGTTTTCCATTGAAACGATTCCTCTGCAATTTGAACTTGTGCTTCCGATCAAGGAATCGACGATGACCCATGAAGCACCACTTTCGACTTTATGGAAGGTACAGTAACTGTTGAGATAATGTTTTGATGATGACAAATATGTTTTTGAGATTATGTTTAAAATTCATTGTTTTCAGAAAAGGTTTGGTAATCTTTGAGTTTTAATGAAAGGATTGGGAGAACTCGAGTTACATTGTTTAAAAATGCTTTTAAAATCCCAAACTTTCAAGATAACTCAAGTTCTGATTGAAGTTCTGTCAAAACTTGAGTTCTGGGAGTCAAAACTTGAGTCTCAAATTTTGGAAAAAGCTTTAGAAATACAAAACTCTTAGTGGAACTCAAGTTTGAATAAAAGTTTTCTTACAACTCGAGTTCTGTGTTGTAAAACTTGAGTTTCGAGCATTGGAAGTGTTTTAGAAAATCAGAACTCTCAGAGAAAACTCGAGTCATATTGGAAGTTTTGATGAAATTCGAGTTTCATTTTATAGAACTCGAGTTTCGGGCTCTGAAGTATTTTTGAAGAGATTCAACGGACAAAATCTATGAAGAACATCCTACCTACTGTCAGAAGCACTCAGACGCATTCAATGCGGGAAGGTGAACAAAGACGTTGGGTCTAACAGAAACTTAAATGTTTCTAACTGATATTTAATTCTTCTCACCTATAAAAGTCAAAGCATTCATGATTCAGAAGTGTTAGGATCGGATTTGACCAAGAGGGGGGGTGAATTGGTCTTATAAAATTTTCGTAATCGGTGAAATGTAAAACAGAGTATGAAGGAAAGCAACACAGAGATTTATCCCGGTTCGGTCCACTTGACCTATGTCCAGTCCTCAGATTCCTCTGAGCTTTTCTCAATCCACTAATCTTAAAAAGATTACAACCAATCACAAGAAGGACTCTCCCCCTTCTTAACTCATTCTAATCCCCAGACACTTTTGCTCGTGTCTAAACCAACTCAAGATTCTCCGACCTTGACCAACTCTCTCAAAAGAATAAATGAACAAGTATATTCTCCTTTATGAGAATTTAATGATGAACACTGAAGCTCTTTTAATGAGAGTATGAAAACAGAGTATGAACGTGAAGTGTAATAAATTCGAAATCTCGTATGTGCGTTCTCTATCTTCCGGTGACTTGAATGAATCTCCTTTTATAGGTGAGGAGTATTAAATGTCCGTTAGAGACATTTAAGTTTCCGTTAGACTCGCCATTCATCGTTCACCTTCTCGCATTGAATGCGTCTGCAACTCTCTGACAGTAGGTAGAATGAAGTTCTGAGATTTTGTCCATTGAATCTCCTTTTGTTTAGGCAATCTGGACTTCATTCCCTGTTAATAAATAAGTCAGATAAGCATTTATGATGGTTGGTGTGATTCAAATAATCGTTGCATGAAAAATGAAAGATTTTAGAATCAGTTTAAAGTCGCTGACACGCTGCGTTATTGTCAGAAGGTGGAACTCGAGTTTTGTCTCTTCAAAACTCGAGTTATAGAAGAATTTTCAAAGAGAAAATCTCATAACTTTTGTTGAAACTCGAGTTTGAATAAGAGTTTTGATAAAACTTGAGTTGTAAAGCTCATAACTCAGGTTTCCAGAAGTCCCAGTAAGCTAAAACGTTTTGTGCTCTTCGAGACTCGAGTTTCATTTGTCAAAACTTCAAGTTTTGAAGGTTTTCAAGTCATAACTTTTATTGTAACTCGAGTTCTCTTGAGAGTTTTGTATTACAACGTTTTTATCCTTTGAAACTCGAGTTTTTCTTCATGAAACTTCAAGTTATAAGAGTTTCAAAACATAACTTTTATATGAAACTCGAGTTGTATTGGAAGTTTTGAGTTTAAAAGAAGTTTGTCATTCGAAACTCGAGTTTGATATCATGAAACTTGAGTTTGATATCATAAAATTCGAGTTTTAATGAAACTCTAAGTGAAACTTCAAGTTTGGAAAGAAGTTTGATGTATAGAAAATTTGACTCTGCTCGAAACTCGAGTTTTGAAAGTCTGAAACTCGAGTTCTGTCGAGACTTTTACTTAAACTTGAAGTTTGGGAAGAGAGTTTCGTTTCTCTCTCTTCGAAACTCGAGTTCTGAGATGCGTAACTCGAGTTCTCGCAAAACTTTCATTGAAGACTTAAGTTTTGGAAGGAAGTTTGGTTTTCCAAAGTCATTTGAGAGCCCGAAACTTGAGTTCTATAAAACAAAACTCGAGTTCTGCCAAAACTTCCAACATAACTTGAGTTTCCACTGCAAGTTCTGATTTTCAAAAGGCTTCCAGAGAACGAAACTCGAGTTTTAAAACATGGAACTCGAGTTTTGAGACAACTTTCATTCAGACTCGAGTTCTTTTAAAACTTTCATATTTCTAAAGCATTTTTCAACACTCGAAACTCGAGTTTTAATTTCCAGAACTCGAGTTTTTATATAACTCGAATCAAAACTTGAGTTCTCTTGAAAGTTTGAGATTTTGAACATACTTTTAAACACTGTAACTCGAGTTCTAAAACATGAAAATCGATTTCTCTCAAACATTTCATTAAAACTCGAAGATTTTCAAAAACTTTCTGAAAACTGATAATTCAAAACATAATTTCAAAAACATATTTGTCATCATCAAAACATTATCTCAACAAGAAGATAGAGAATGCACTTACGAGAAAGCAAATTTACTATTCTTCATCTACCTCCTCTGTTTTCATTCTCTCACATTTAAGAGCTTAAGTGATTATCATTAAATTCTCAGAAAGGAGAATATACTTATTCATTTATTGATTCAGTGAGAGTTACTCAAGGTTGGAGAATCTTGAGTGGGAAAAAACACAAGCAAAAGTGTCTGTGGATAAAATTGAGTTAGGAAGGGGGAGAGTCCTTCTTCATATTTGTTGTAATCTTTTGATATTAGTGGATTTGAAAAGCTCAGAGGATTTTGAGGACTGGACATAGGTCAAGAGGACCGAATCAGGATAAATCTCTTTGTCAACTTTCTTTCATACTCTGTTTTACTGTTTCAACGTTTGCGAAAAATTTATTTAGACCAATTCACCCCCCTCTTGGTCAAATCCTATCCTAACATTTGGTATCAGAGCAAGTCTCTTGTATAAAGAACTTAACAATCTCAAGAGCGATCAATGGCAGGATTTGGCGAACATGTTATCAGTGACGAGGCATCTATCACTAGACCTCCCGCGTTTAATAGCCAACGTTTTTCATTATGGAAAATAAAGTTTCAAAATTTTATTTTGGCAACAGATTTAGATTTATGGGATGTTTTTAAAATTGGGAACTTTGTTCCCCAAAAGAAAGTGAATGACGTGCTTGTTCCTAAAACTCGCAGTAAGTTTGATGAACAAGATTTGAAGAAAACTTTACTTAACAGAAAAGTTGTTTTAATGTTGCAAGCTACTTTGAACGAAGATGATTTCTTCAGGATATGCATACTCCCCTCAGCCAAACACATGTGGGAAGCATTGGAGATAACGTATGAAGGAACTGAAGCCGTAAAGGAGGGAAGAGTAAATACTCTCACAAATGAGTATGATTTACTTAGAATGAAAGAAGGAGAAACTATTGCAGAATTTGAGATGAGACATACTCATCTCATTAACAAGCTGGCTGGCCTTGGAAAGACCTACGACCAGCGTACCCAAGTGAGAAAAATTCTCAACATTCTCACTGACAAGTGGGAAGCTAAAGTCACGGCCATTGAAGAATCAAGAGGAGAATCAATGATGTTTGTGGCTGCTCTCTTTGGAAGCCTTGCTGAGTATGAGAGTAAACAAAAATTTAAAAAGGAGCTTTTTGGAATAGAAGACAGAAAGAAGAAAGGGTTAGCTCTCAAGTCAATAAAGGAGAAAGAACCTGAAATAGAACCTGAGGAAGAAGATGAAGTGGAGGACGAAGAGTTGGTTATGGTTGTCCGGAGATTCAAGAAACTCTATAGAAAAGATCAACCTTCGAGGAGATTTCAAAAATGTGCTTCTAGCAAAGAAATTATTTGTTTTGAGTGCAATAAGCCGGGCCACATGAAAGCAGACTGTCCACAGCTATCCCAACGAAACAAGGAAAAGAAAACGTTCAAATCCTTCAAGAAGAAGAAGGCATATGTCTCTGGGATATGGGGAGACAGTTCATCGGAGGACGGAAGTGAACCTGAGGAGGAAGCCAACATTTGTCTTGTTGCCCCAGAGGAAGCAATTTCAGAGACAGATGAGGTAATCATAGCTGAACCTACTTATGATAAATTGCATTTAAAATATGATGAAATGCATAATGAACTTCTTAAATTTGCCAAAGAGTTAAAGAATTAGAAAAACCTATGACAAAGGTAGTTACAGAAGAATGCTCAAAATGTCCATTGTTGAAAAAGGAAAATGAACGTCTAAATAAAGCTTTGGAAAGATTTACCAAAGGTAGTGAAATGTTGCAGGTCATCTTAAAAGTCAGAAGGTAGTAAATGATAGAACTGGAATAGGATATAATCCAATTAGTGATAGAAGGAAAGGAAAGAAGAGAGACGGAGGTAAAAGTTATCTTAGATATTTCCAAAAATCAATTCATACCTCTGAACCGTTTACTTCATGTACTTACTGTAATAGAAAAGGACACATAACCTCCTCCTGTTATTTCAAGAAAGGAAAAATGCTAGGAACATATAAATGGATACCCAAGGGAATACATGAATTTAAATTATGTCAAACTAATCTTGAAGGACCCAACAAGCTTTGGGTACCAAAAACAACTTGATTTCTTGCAGGTATGTCTTAGAGTATCCAAATCAAACAAATGGTACATTGATAGTGGATGCTCAAGACACATGACAGGGGACAAGAGCAAATTCATCAACCTGCAATCAAAGGATGGAGGTAAAGTAAGCTTTGAAGGAAACCAATCTGGGAAAATCACTGGAATTGGAGAGATTGGCAACTCAAATGGACAACCAGTGAAGGATGTTTATCACGTGGAAGGGGTTTGTCATAACCTATTGAGTGTGAGCCAGAGCACTGACAAAGACAACTGGGTTATATTTGACTCACAAGAATGTTTCATCATCAACAAGAAGGATTTGTTAATTGACAAAGAAAAGATAAATATTCAACTACGAGCACCCAAGGACGGTAACTATTATACTCTTGACTTAGAAAATTCTCTTGCTAATTCTTGTTTTATTAGTCAAGCTGATGAAAGTTATCTATGGCATTAATGCTTAGCTCATGTGAACATGAATCAACTTGAAAAGTTAATTAAACATGATTTAGTTCAAGGAATTCCAAAGCTCAAAGTTAAAAGTGATTTGATATGTGATGCTTGTCAGATGGCAAAGCAAAAAAATCATCTTTCAAATCAAAAAATGAGATTTCAACTAAAAGACCCCTTGAACTACTTCACATGGATTTAATGGGTCCAGCAAGAGTAAAAAGTCTTGGTGGAAATCTTTATACACTGATCATAGTTGATGATTATTCTAGATTCACATGGACTATGTTTCTGTCATCTAAAAATGAAACTTTTGAATTATTTGTCATATTTGCCAAAAAGGTCCAAAATGAGAAAGGAATTTCTATTGTTTCTATCAGGACAGATCATGGAGGAGAATTCGAGAATGGGGACTTTGCAAGTTACTGTGAAGGGAAAGGAATCAATCACAACTTCTCAGCTCCCAGGACTCCTCAACAAAATGGTGTTGTTGAAAAGAAAAACAGAGTCCTGACAAACATGGCACGAGCGATGATGATAGAGAAACAAATGTCACAGGTCTTCTGGGTAGATGCAATCAACACAGCATGTTACATCTCCAACAGGACCTACATCAGATCATCTCTCGAGAAGACAACATATGAGCTGTACAAAGGAAGAAAACCAAATCTTTCCCATCTTCACATCTTTGGGAGCAAGTGCTTTGTTCACAACAATGGTAAGGAAAACATTGGTAAATTCGATCCTAGAGCTGATGAAGGTTTATTTCTTGGTTACTCAAATAGGAGTAAAGCATATAGAGTGTTTAACAAATGTACTTGTGTAGTTGAGGAATCAATACATGTTAAGTTTGTTAAAACTGAATCTCAGACAAAACCTTTGGCAGATGAAGAAATTGGCATTTCAAAAGATTTTCAAAATGTGCCTTCACTAGAAAATGATCCCGAGGAAGATCCTTCGGATAAACTTTTTGAAACAGCTTAACCAAAGGCGTGGAAGTACATCAGAAATCACCCTCTCAATCAAGTAATTGGAGAAGTGAATGAAGGTGTACAGACACAAAGAAAATTTTTAAGTGAAGCACAATTCTCAGCATTTATTTCTGAAATTGAACCCAAGAATGTAGAAGAAGCTTTGTCTGACAATGACTGGATCATTGCAATGGAAGAAGAGTTGAATCAATTTGAAAGAAATCAAGTTTGGGATTTGGTACCTCGTCCAAGTGACCATCCTGTCATTGGAACAAAATGGGTATTCAAAAACAAACTTAATGAATCTACAATGATTATCAGAAACAAAGCTAGATTGGTGGCAAAGGGTTATAATCAAGAAAATGGAATTGATTATAAAGAAACCTATGTACCAGTGGCTAGATTAGAAGCTATACGGGGTTCTTGCTTTTGCTTGTATAAAAAATTTCAAACTTTTTCAAATGGACGTGAAGAGTGCTTTCCTAAACGGTTTTATTATAAAGAAAGTATATGTTGAACAACCCCCTGGCTTTGAAGACACTTCAAAACCAGATGATCTTTACAAATTAAAGAAAGCACTCTACGGTTTAAAACAAGCTTCTAGAGCTTGGTATGAGAGATTAGGCAAATTTTTGATTGACAAAGGTTTTGTCAGAGGGAAAGTGGATACAACTTTATTTATTAAACATATTCACTCTGATGTGCTTATTGTTCAAATATATGTTGATGATATTATTTTTGGAGCTGCTAACAATACTCTTTGTGAAGATTTTGCTAAGACAATGAAGAGAGAGTTTGAGATGTCCATGATAGGAGAATTGAATTTCTTTCTTGGACTTCAAATCAAACAAAGGAAGAATGGGATCTTCATAAGTCAAACCAAATACTTAAAGGAATTGTTAAAGAAGTTTGGAATGGAGCAATGTAAAAGTTCAGACACTCCCATGAGTTCCACTGCCTTGCTTGATGCTAAGTGAGTGGAAAAGATTTTGACATCAAGAGATATAGAGGAATGATTGGATCATTACTCTATCTCACGGCTAGCATACCTAACATCCAATTTAGCCTGGGAATGTGTGCTAGATATCAAGCTGCACCCAAAGAATCACATGCAGAGAATGTCAAAAGAATTTTTAGATATCTAGCTGGAACCACTGACCTTGAAATGTGGTATCCAAAAAGTAATAATGAATATTTGTTATCATATCCTGATTCTAACCATCCTGGCTATAAAATAGATAGAAAAAGCACAAGTGGTCATTGTCAATTCCTTGGAGGGTCACTGGTGTCGTGGTTTAGCAAGAAGCAATCAACAGTGTCACTATCCTCAACAGAAGCTGAATATGTCACTGCTGCTAGTTGCTGTGCACAAGTTCTTTGGATGAAGCAGCAACTTCAGGATTTGGGGATGGATTTAACAGAAATTCCAATTCTCTGTGACAACATGAGCACCATAAGTCTAGCCAACAATCCTGTGCATCACTCCCGAACAAAGCATATAGATATTCATCATCACTTTATTCGAGATCATGTTCAGAAAAAGTATGTCAAAGTCATGTTCATTCCAACTCATCAACAAGTGGCAGACATCTTCACCAAGCCCCTTGCTAGAGAGCAATTTGTGAATATTAGAAGAGAATTGGGAATGGTAAATCCCAATGAATTGTAAGTATTTTCTTGTTTAATGTTTAATGTTTTGATGATTATATACTAATTTTATCATCGGAGTGTTTTCAGAAAATTTTGCATGTCTCTGTTTTCATCACAAAGAACAGAGTATGTTTTATGCCAAGCAAAACTCGAGTTCTGGAACGAGTTTTGACCATTTTCAGAAGAAAAAGTTACAAAACTCGAGTTTTGTATGAAGAAAACTCGAGTTTGGACGAGATTTTGAAGCAAAAATGAGTTGGAGATCACGACACTCAAGTTTGAGGTTCAAAACTCAAGTTCTGTTGAGCATTTCTTGACTGAAAACTCGATAGAGGAAGGGAGTTACCCCGAAACTCGAGTTATGGAAAGCTAAAACTCGAGTTCCAGAGCTACCAGAGGAACAACTCACAACAAAACTCAAGTTTCCTCAAGGGTACAGGTGAAAAAAACTCGAGTTCAGAGGATAAAACTCGAGTTTGGGTAAGTGTTTTCATTTTCAAGGTCCCAAAACTCGAGTTTGGTTAAGCAAAACTCGTGTTGTGGCAAGTCTGTAAATATTCAAGATCCCGAAACTCGAGTTTGGTTGAACAAAACTTGAGTTTTCAAGTGCATATTCATCTTTAGACCCCGAAACTCGAGTTTTAAGAAATAAAACTCAAGTTATAGGGCATTTTTCAGTTTTTGCATGCCCGAAACTCGAGTTTTGGGTGACAAAACTCGAGTTTCGAGTGTCACCGAGGCTAAATTGTTCCAGAAACTCGATTTTTCTCGCTTTCCCCTTTTCAAAAACTCGAGTTAACCTAATTTCTCTCACCCAAGTTTCGATTTAACCTTTTCTTTTGCTCAGAAACCATCCCGATCCTCCTCATAACCGTTTTCGAGCATAACCCCTCTATTTATTCACCCTCATTTACTCTTTTCACTGATTAATCCCTCAAAATTCCTCTTCGACGCCGTCGGCACCCAACTCTCAATTCCCAGTTTTTGTGAAATTTTCCTGAATTTGAGTCATGGCCTGCACCAAATGGTCTTCGAAAACCTCTCCCAAATCGAAGAAATCATCTGCTACTGCCCCTTCTCAATCTCAAGCTTCCACTCCTCCTCCTCCAAAGAGGATTCGGATAACAAAACGATCGGAGGAGCAGCAATCTAAGGTTCCTTTGATTAGAAAGCCACGAGGAAGTAGACCCAAATCAATTCTGAGCCCAAAGGCAAAGCGCAAGGCACCTATGACTTCATCATCTCAGCCAGAGGCTTCTCGGGCTCATCATTCTGACTCAGAGACAGAAAGTGTATCTCCTGGGTCTCGAGTTTCAGTACCAAAAAGGAAGAAGAAGACCCAAAAGGACACTACTTCAGAGGCTCCTCACACATCTGGGCAGACAATAGGAGCACCACCTTCTGGTTCAATGTAAGTAGTATTTACATTAATCCTCAGGTCCCTAGTGTCTTTGAAAATACTTATAAGGATAGAGACCTGTGTCCTGCTATGGTTATAGACTTAGACTATATCAAAAACTTGGGGTTAAATGTCAAGGAATACTTAGAGCATTATGAAAGTCTGCTTAAGATTAATATTTCATACACCCCAAATATGATCAAGATTTTCTATAACAATATGGAGTCTACCTTTGCTAAGGATGGGTCAGGGAAGGTTATTTTGAGGTCTATGAAGACCAAGATTAGGGGAGCTGATATTCATATTGCCCCAGATTTGATCAATACTTATTTGGGTACTCATGTGTATGATGCTTAGTTAAGGACCTTTAGTCCTGAGGAGATATTTGAGTATTTGAGACCAGGAGAGACTTTTTCTGGATTACATTTTGAGCCTGCAGCTATACCTCATGTTCAGAGGGTGATTCACTACATCTACACTTGATGTTTAGTGAATAAGGGTAAGAACTACACCCACATGTCATCCTCTGATTATCAGATGATGACATCCATCATGGCCAAGGAAAAGAGGAACATAGGTCAGATGGTTTTTGATGAGATGTGGAGATTTAGGTTCTCCAAGTCCAAAAGAATGGTTGTCCTTTACCCTTGCCTGATGTCCAAAATCATAGAGCTGCACAATATTTGACACCTTTTGAAGGATTAGAAGTCACTCAAGCCTATTGAGTTCACTGAAACTCATCTCAATAGGATGAAGATTGAGGTTCAAATAGTCTCTGGGCAGAAGACTATAGTTCAAAGCAAGCAGAGGAAGAAGACTACCTCTGGACCTTCTAGGGTGCCTCAGGATGAGGCCCAGTCTTCAGCCCCTCAACAGCCCACCTCAGCACCTTCCTTTGCTCAGGCCTCAGTTCAGCACTTCATGAAGACTGAGTTCAGGAAGATGGGTAAGGAGTTCACACAAGCCTTCCACTCTGAGACTCAGAACTATGTGAACAACCTCTTGAAGGCTACTGCAGAGTATTTTACTGGAAGGTCACTTGACTTGGCAGTGGCTGCCATGAAGACTTCAGTAGATTCCCTACAAGTCTCAGTGGATTCTTTGCAAGTCTCAGTAGATACCAGACTTGCCTCTCTGGACGGAAGGATGAGTTCCATAGAAGACTTCATCAGAGGATTTTAGGCCCCTTCCTCTCCTCCAATTGAGCCATCTGCACCTGAGCATGCTCCAGCATCTCCAGCTCCTGCCTCTCCAGTTGCAGATCCTACTCATGTCTCTGAACCTGCTTCCTCATCGCCTGCTCTTGCATCCCCAGTGCCTGATCCTATTCCCTTAGTGCCTGCTTCTGGTTCTGACCATACTCCCTTGCTTCTCCTTGAGTACCATCCCATTGAGTCTAGTCAGCCATCTACAGCTTCTGAGTCTACCCCCTCTAAGCCTCCTATGTCTATTACCCCTCTCACCATGTTTATTTTGTCTTTGAGTTTGCCTTGTATATGTTTCTGACATTTCTATATGAATTTTCTGCTCAATTTATGAAGCTTATATGCTGTTGATTAATTTTTACTTCTGAGTTGATTACTCTGTCCTTATATTTTGTTAATTGGTTTTGTCATCATTAAAAAAGGGGAAAATGTTGAGATAATGTTTTGATGATGACAAATATGTTTTTGAGATTATGTTTAAAATTTATTGTTTTTAGAAAAGGTTGGGTAATCTTCGAGTTTTAATGAAAGGATTGGGAGAACTCGAGTTATATGCTTTAGAACTCGAGTTACATTGTTTAAAAATGCTTTCAAAATCCCAAACTTTCAAGATAACTCAAGTTCTGATTGAACTTCTATCAAAACTCGAGTTCTAGGAGTCAAAACTCGAGTCTCGGGTTTTGGAAAAAGCTTTAGAAATACAAAACTCTCAGTAGAACTCAAGTTTGAATAAAATTTTTCTTACAACTCGGTTTCTGTGCTGTAAAACTCGAGTTTCAAGTATTAGAAGTGTTTTAGAAAATCAGAACTCTTAGAGAAAACTCGAGTCATATTGGAAGTTTTGGTGAAACTTGAGTTTCATTTTATAGAACTCGAGTTTCGGGCTCTAAAGTATTTTTGAAACTCGAAACCTCCTTCCAAAACTTGAAGTTTCAATAAAAGTTTTGATGGAACTCGAGTTATGAGTATCAGAACTCAAGTTTTGAAGAGAGAGAAACAAAACTTCCTTCGCGACTTAAAGTTTCAAAAAAAGTTTTGGTATAACTCGAGTTTTGGGAAAAAAGAACTCGAGTTTCGAGCCCTGGAAAATTTCTGAACTTCAAAACTTCTTTCCAAACCTGAAGTTTCATTAAGAGTTTTCATATAACTCGAGTTTTGTGTGTTGAAACTTGAGTTTCGAGAAGCAAACTTGTTTTAAACTTAAAACTTCCAATGAAACTTGAGTTACACATAAAAGTTATGATTTGAAATACTTATAACTTGAAGTTATATGAGACAAAACTCGAGTGTCGAAGAGTGAACTTGTTATAACTGAAAACTTTCAATGAAACTCGAATTGCAATGAAAATTATGATTTGAAAATAACTAAAACTTGAAGTTTTGGTTGATGGAACTCGAGTCTTGAAGAGCACAAAATTATTTTGCCAACGGAGACTTCTAAAAACCCGAGTTTTGAGTGTTATAACTCAAGTTTTATCAAAACTCTTATTAAAACTCGAGTTACAACAAAAGTTATGTGAATCCTACTTTGAAATTTCTTCAATAACTCGAGTTCTGAGCAAGCAAAACTCAAGTTTGCTTTTCTGACATTAACGCAGCATGTCAGAAGCTTTATTCTGATCTCAAATCTTTCCTTATTCATGCAACATTTATTTGAATTTCACCTACCATCATAAATGCTTAACTGGCTTAATTATTAACAAGGAATAAAGTTCTGATTGCCTAAACAAAAAGAGATTCAATGGACAAAATCTCAGAAGAACATCCTACCTACTGTCAGAAGCACTCAGACGCATTCAATGCGGGAAGGAGAACGAAGATGTTGGGTCTAACAGAAACTTAAATGTTTCTAACCGATATTTAATTCTTCTCACCTATAAAAGGCAAAGCATTCAAGATTCAGAAGATAGAGAACGCACTTACGACAAAGCAAATTTACTATTCTTCATCTACCTCCTCTGTTTTCATTCTCTCACATTTAAGAGCTTAAGTGATTATCATTAAATTCTCATAAAGGAGAATATACTTATTCAAGTATTGATTCTGTGAGAGTTACTCAAGGTTGGAGAATCTTGAGTGGGAAAAGACACGAGCAAAAGTGTCTGTGGGATAAAATTGAGTTAGGAAGGGGGAGAGTCCTTCTTTGTATTTGTTGTAATCTTTTGAGATTAGTGGATTTGAAAAGCTCAGAGGATTTTGAGGACTGGACATAGGTCAAGAGGACCAAACCAGGATAAATCTCTTTGTCAACTTTCTTTCATACTTTGTTTTACGTTTTCAATGTTTGCAAAAAATTTATTTAGACCAATTCACCCTTCCTCTTGGTCAAATCCTATCCTAACAGTAACTCAGCGTCAAAGTTACACAAGGGACAAGCAAGTCCGGTGTGTACATTCCACCCAAATAACGTTCCAAGGCCCGGGAAGTCACTTATCGTCCACATTAAAGTTGCACGTAAATTGAACAGTGACTTCTCATATGCATCGTATGTCTCAATCCCATCAGCCCATAATTTGACCAACTCTTTTATCAGCGGTTGGAGGTAGACATCAATATCATTGTCCGGTGCTTTCTTTCCAGGAATGATCATAGACAAAATGAATGAGCTCTGCTTCATGCACATCCATGGAGGCAAGTTGTAAGGAAGTAACACAACGGGCCAAATATTGTAACTGGTGCTAAGGTTACTGAATGGATTGTATCCATCAGTCGCAAGAGCAAGACGTATGTTTCGCAGATCCGCCGTAAAATCTGAGAATTCTTTGTCAAACTGTTTCCATCCTTCAGAATACCGCAGATGTCTTAACTTGCCATCCGGATTCACTTCAACGGCATGCCATCTCATGTGCTCTGCCGTTTTGGATAAGAAATACAATCGTTGCAGCCTTGGCTTCAAAGGAAAATATCTCAAAATCTTCGCAGGCTTCTTCTTTTTCTTCCTCCCCTTTTCTTCCTGCTTGTATCTTGAAGTGTTACACCGCTTGCAAATTTCTTTGGTCGCATCCTCTCCCCAATAAAGCATGCAATCATTTGGGCATGCATGGATTTTTTCATAATTTAAACCCATTTTACTTATTATTTTTTTCACATCATAAAAAGAAGTAGGAATCGCTGCATCTGGGAATGTATCGACTAACAGTTCTAATATCATCAACATTCCCTTATCAGATATACCACATCAACACTTAATGTGATACAATTTAATTAAAAAAGATAATTTTAAATATTTCACACACCCGGGATATAGAGCCTTATCAGCTTTAGCCATAAATTCAAAAAAAGCACGAGCTTCCTCGTTCCTCATGTACTAAGGTTCTGGACCTTGCACTTCATCTGAGATTACATCGTCATGAACCCCAAATGCATCATAAAGTGCATCATTGATGGGATCCTCCCCACTAAGATATTCTTGCACTTCTATTTGTGAGATTCCAGGACTAGATTCTCTAACTACATTATCATTTTCTCCATGGTATACGCAGTACTTATAACTTTGAGGGAACGTTTACCTATTAAGTGCTCCCTAACAATATCTTTAACATGCCACTTTTTGAAATTACATTTAGGACAACGACAAGAATTCTTACCGTTAACCTTGCCGTGTCCGTCAGCAAAATCTAGAAAGTGGTTCAACCTAGCCAAATATCGAGGGGATGTACGAGGAAGCTTGATCCATGATTTATCCATTGCATACAAGTAAAAGGGTGCAATAACAATGATATCAGAAGTATAATTAGAGAAGAAAGTGAGAAAGTATGAGTTTCTGGTCGAAACAAGTCTTATGTAGAAAATTACCAACGGTCGTTTTTTAGCAGCGATTTTAAACCGCTGCAAAAATTAACGGTTGGATATTTTTGTAGCTGTTTTAAAACCGCTGCAAATTTGAAATTCAGTGGCGGGATTTTTCTTTTAATTTTTTGTAAAATTGATTAATTTCCAAATTTTAAATATTTAAATTCTTAAATTTAAATAATAACAATTTTAAATGAAATTTTTAAATGAAGTTTTTAAATTTAACTAATAACAATTTAAAATTTTTACAATATGTACAAGTAAACTAAAAAAAACTCGATCAGGAATCCGGCTGAGGGGGCGGTGGGTCGTGCTGACCCTCTGGACGATCATCTGTCCGAGGAAGCTAGGGATCAAGCTGAGCTGGTGGTGGTGTGAAGATCATCATGACCATCGGCGGGAGCTACGGAGGAGCGACGCCAGGCTGAACCTAGTGAAATGCCATCTGGAGCATGAAGTTGGCAACTTGCCTCCACATCTCCATCTGCGCCTGTGTCTGAACATGGGCCTCCACTTAGGCCTGCACCTACACCTGTACCTGAGCCTCGACCCGTGCCTAGACCTGGGCGTCCACTTGAGCGTCGACCTGCTCTAGGACCTCCTCTCTAAGCTCAGCGCATAGAGACTCTCGGTCCACATCGGAATCACCGTGCCTCCTGGGTCCCGATGTGGTCGCTTGGGACACAACAGCAGAAGATGAAGTCCTAGCTTCATATCTACTACTCCCGAAGACTCTGGTCCTCATCACCCCAAACCTGAAGCCTGGAAGTCACCCGAGGTGCTGATCACGCCCTTCCATCGCCGTCTTCAGTGAGAGAGTGGGGTCTAAGGCTAACCCCTGGGACTCCCTGAGCTCAGCCTCAGTTCGTTGAATACGCTCCTGAAATAGAAAAATGATATTAAATAATTATAAAAAATACAATAAATATTAAATATTTATATAAAATACAAAATATACTTACAATAATCTACTCAGTCTCCTCAGATAATGGAGTCCCGTCATTGTGCCTGTGGGTGGCCATATACATATCTCCGTATGTGGCCCTCCGACCCTCCCTCCTAGCTGCATCGTCCTAAATAAACATAATATAACAATTTTAATAACAATTAAAAAACAAGATAAATTAATTTTAGATTTACCATCTCAGCATAAGTGCAGGAGAATGGCTTTGATCCTGCAGTATGGTGGATCGTCTGGAGTGAGCGGCTCTGTGCAGCTCGCCTGGAGATAGCCATACTGCCCAGTGACCTCCTCCATAGGAAAAATCTTGCCCAGCTTTCAGGTTGGACCGGGTCAGGCACGTCTTCTGCCACCTCCTGCGTAGTCCGCGTGCCATCCCGGTTCTTCGAGTGGTACAGGAGATTTCGCCAGTTCTTCCACCCTTCCCCCATCTTCGAGATGGAATAGTCCTTGTGCGCATCCCGCACAGCAAATTTATTCTGAAAAAAAAAAGATCAAAGTTAGTCAATATTTCAAAATAAAATAATAACTTAATTTAAAGAAATATATTAAAATTATACCTTAACTTTATTCTCTCAAACCCAATCTTTGTCTTCTTTCCGCACCCTCTTCCACGTCTCAGCGCTGATATCAAACTAGCCGTAGTTCCCTCCTTACTCCGACAGGTAGCGGTGGTACAGCTAACCGGCCTTCCCGATCCGTTGCCGTGTCAGCTCATTCCAGGGTACCACTATCCGATGGCCAGCATTGAGCTGAGAAAAGCAGCTCTATGCAGCTCGCCTGGAGATAGCCATACTGCCCGGTGACCTCCTCCATAGGAAAAATCTTGCCCAGCTTTCAGGTTGGACCGGGTTAGGCACGTCTTCTGCCACCTCCTGCGTAGTCCGCTTGCCATCCCGGTTCTTCGAGTGGTACAGGAGATTTCGCCAGTTCTTCCACCCTTCTCCCATCTTCGAGATGGAATAGTCCTTGTGCATATCCCGCACAGCAAATTTATTCTGAAAAAAAAAAGATCAAAGTTAGTCAATATTTCAAAATAAAATAATAACTTAATTTAAAGAAATATATTAAAATTATACCTTAACTTTATTCTCTCAAACCCAATCTTTGTCTTCTTTCCGCACCCTCTTCCACGTCTCAGCGCTGATATCAAACTAGCCGTAGTTCCCTCCTTACTCCGACAGGTAGCGGTGGTACAGCTAACCGGCCTTCCCGATCCGTTGCCGTGTCAGCTTATTCCAGGGTACCACTATCCGATGGCCAGCATTGAGCTGAGAAACATCCCTCAAAGCCAGCTTCCTCTTCTACAGCTGCCCTATCGAATCTGCACATTTCATTCAAACATTAACATTATAAATTCAATTCATTCATCAATTTTAATACAAAATATAAATCTAAATTACTCACCCTGAATGTCCACTTCAAAGCCTGTGGACCGTGAAGCAGAAGGCCGTGGGAATCCCTCTTCCCTGGCGATATCCTCATCCTCGAAGTTCTCAGCCGCCTCGACTGAGATATCTTGAAGATCAAAATCTTCGACGCTGAGATATGTATTGTCAGGATTGGCCTCAGCGCCGCCAGCATCTGGAAACTCCTGCTTCTCAGGATTGGCCTCAGCACCACTTCGTTCCAGGATGTCCTCATGCGGTATCATAGACTCCTTACCGGGCCTACGTGTAGGTTTGACACTAGACATCTATAATAAAATAAAAAAACATTAAAATAAAGTTAAAAAATTAATACATAAAAAATAATATAAATAAATTAAAAAAACAAAATATAAAATAAAAACTAAATTTATACCTTTTTAGCTCAAGAATAGACTGATATCTCTCTATTTTACTTTTTTAAACTCTTTCGATGTGACCTTTTTGAGTAAATGGAGGTTGATATATAGGGCGAGGAGTTAGCAGCGGTTTTACACAAACCGCTGCAACTTAGCAGCAGTTCTGGCAAAACCGTTGCTCAAACCGCTGCAAAATAAGATCACTTCTCGAAAAACACGCAAATTAGTAGCGGTTTTACAAAAAAAACCGCTGCTAAATGAGAGGGAAATCCGTGAAGTTTCAATTTTGCATCAGTTTATTTTGTAGCGGTTAACAAAACCGCTACAAAGTTGTGACCCTTCGTATTTTACAGCGCTTTTTTCCAAAAAAAAACCGCTGCAAATTTACGCTCCAATTTTGGCGGGTCATTCGCGCCACATTTTGTCGTGGTTTAAAACCGCTACAAATAACCAGCGTGGCAAACGCTTAGTTTCTGCGGAAAATTAGTTTACAACCGCTATAAGTTATAGAGTTTGTTGCGGTTTCAAAAACCGCTACAAATGTCCCTTTTTTTGTAGTGGCTAAACCCAAAATAGTTGGGTTGAACATTATTTCAATCCTTCTGGAAACTAATTCACGTTACAAATTAGCTTGTAATGAACAATAAAAACAGGTTTAAGAGATTGAGTTCCTCACAGGCTTCAAAAAAAGAAAATCATTTAAAGTTAAATTATGATGCCCCGCATAAGTTGTCTGGCTATCCTCTCTGGGAAGTTCTTGCTCACTATGCTATATATTTCAGTTCACTATCACTTTTTCTCATAGTTGAACAATCTAATGTCGTTTTAATTCTTCTATACCCAAATTCTTCTCTTTTTTGGGAGTGAAAGCTGAAATCATTCCATAATAAAGGCTTATAAAAGTACCATGACACTAATTATCTTCATCATTGTCCACCTCTTGCCTCAAAGGTGAAGGATGATCAAAGGTCAAAATTTTTCTACCATTTTATGGAATAGTTTTGCTAAGAAATCAGTATAGCTTACTCATTCTCTACACCTATGGAGTAAACTAACCTACCAATCTCTATGAAACAGATTCTCAGTCTCTTCAATGATGTATATAAATGGGTTAACTTTTGTCAAATATGCAATTTAATTTCTTCTGAGGAAAGACTTCACAATCCTTAGATCAGCCTAAGCAAAATAATTCTGATGCAGGAATTGGTGTAGGGTTACGTGTGATCATTGTGGACAAGTTCTTAGAATACACATACACACACACACATTCAATATTGAAGGTCTTCATAAGCTTCTCCATGTTTGATCAATTCTTTACCTTTTTGTTTTTTGTTTTCTTGATTTTGGCTTCATTTTCAAAGCAGGGTTCTTCAAGAGTCTAGTGACCGAGAGTTTCACAAGTCATCATCTATGTCTTTTTTTGTAAAAGACAATTCTGTTCAAACATAAATAAAAATGTATGTAAAGGAATTGGGCTTTTACAAGATCATGTAACCAACGGAGAGCAAATTAAATAAGCCCAGTGTAGATGAAATAGTAAAGAACGTAACAACCCGAAGCAATAAATAAACCCCAACTGAGACAAAAGACCTGGAAGCGAGTTGGTGGAGACTAAACATGAAAGATGACAACAACGATTCATATCAGCCATGACTTTGCCACCATATATGACACTACGTACGGAGAAACAAGAAGACCACTAATTGACTTTGCAAACACTGAAGGGTGCTTGTTGTTGCAAAGTTTCAAGAGTAAATTCTTACTCATTGCACACCACAAACATATGCATAAGAGGAAAGCTATAGTGGACATGAAGGTTCTATGTATAGGAAACACCGTTACCATATCTCAAGCTTTTTTTTTTTTTTTTGCCAGCGTTACCATATCTCAAGCTATTTGGCCTTTTATTGGTTATGGGGATTTTTTATATAGCTGGAATTTGACCAAGAAACTCAATTTAGAAATTTTTAGCTTTTAGCCAGTCTTAACCTATTGTTTCAGCTGTCTGAATGTTTAGCAGTGAGAGAGATAGAGAGATAGGGTCTTTATGGTTCCAAGAAAACAAAACGCTGCCATACTTAACATGTTACTTGAACAAAAACTTCACACATTTTTACCAAGTTACCAAAAATGTTTGTTTCTGTTTTGTTTAAATAAATTGTACCAAAATTTTGGTTTTTGAAGTTATTGAGAAAAATCTGAGTTAAAAATCCACCCAAAATTTAATTGTTGATATAACACAACAATATCATGTAACCATATGATCTAAGCCCATTTAAGGGGAATAATGTAGGAATAAAATTAGATTAAGTTATACTTTAAAAACCATACATGTTGTAAAAGCTGGAACACATGGGACCCACAAAATACCAATCATGTTTCAACACATACCTTATTTAGCCGACGATAAAGTGGAACTGAGATGTAGGGCCCCACCCCTCCCAAAAATAGGCGTATGCCACTTGAAGCAGCGAGCACACGGTATTCTTTAGTAAAAGGCGAAAGAATAGTTCGCTCTGTGCTCACTGCGTGGTTGCGTGCTTTCCAACGATTGCTTGCTTTCCTTTTTATATGTCTTTCACCGGACGAACTCCATGAAACTGACCAATGTGGGACTTTTCGGTCCATACCATAATTCCACATGTGATTCAAACACCAAAAACTATACAAGTTGATATATATATATATATATTGTAGGGTTATATGGCCGAAGGGATGACTTGGAGAATATAAAAACTAAAAAGTTCCCCTACAGAACATGTTATTTCAAAAATTAAAAGGTTATTATAACATGTTAGATTCATGAACATAATATGTTGATTCATGTATAAACATAATAATATTCCTTAATTTAAAAAGACATGAATTTTCAGAATATATCTCTTCATTATAAGAAAGTGGAAGTTATGATTGTCATCTTAACTTGTATTGAACAATGAGAGTGGAAGACATGGATGTGTATAGTTACTTGACAGAAATTATAGCCATCCCAAAAATTATGTACAGCTGAATTCCCTTGGAATCGATTTTAAGGCATTGTCATTAACATTTAGCTTAGGTCAGGTTAATGTGAATGGGGACATGAAAGAACAAAAGGAAGGTACTCACCAGGAGATCATTTAGAACTCCCTGTCCTATTATGAAGATAATTTCAGAACAGAAAATTTATGACTAAAGTATACATTTAATCCTTTAAGTTTACATCAAGTTTCAATTTAGTCCTTTAAGTTTAAAAAGTATACTTTTAGTCCCTTACCATTAACACCGTTAGTTTTATTTAACAGAAAATGTTAATTCAATCACCATTCTACAATTGAATGATGTCAAAATGTATTTAAATATTGATTATTTAATATACTTATTTTTATATTTGAAAATTTAACCATTTTATTAGTATTTAATTGCAAAATCACCATCTAAATTTGCTGAGTCATCATTTTCCGTTAAGTAAAACTAACGGTGTTAATATTAAAGGACTAAAAATATACTTTTTAAACTTAAAGGACTAAATTAAAACTTGAGGTAAACTTAAAGGACTAAACGTATATTTTAGCTAAAAATTTATCGATTAAGCGGGCAGCTCTTGCCAACCTAGCATACATGGAATTGGGATCAGACAACCCTGTTAGGGCATTGTCAATTGCAACATCTCTTCTAGAACTTCCAGAATGCTCGAGAATTTATCTCTTTCTAGGCCATGTTTATTCAACAGAGGTCCTCTGCTTGCTAAACAGACCAAAGGAAGCTGCCGACCATTTGTCAATTTATTTTTCCGGGGGAACACTGTTAAATTTTCTCTCAGTCAAGACGACTGCAAGAAATGGCAGGTGGAGAGAACTGCTGAATTTGAAGATGGAATCGCAGGAAGAAGCTTTATCCAAGTTAAGACGATGTAGCCGAGATGGTTCCTTTCAAGTGCAATTACATTGAATAAGTCTTTAGTCTTGCATTCATGGGCTTTATCATTTTTCCTGGTCTTCTCGTGCTGGTTAGAAGTAGCTTAATCTTTTCCATAGTTTTTTGTGCCATATATACAAGTTCAGCCTTTCACAGAATAAGCTTTTGAGGGTTCACTTATTCCTTTATTCTCAAATGTAGGAGTCATTCATAGGTGTGGTGGCTGTCTTTTAATTATTGGTGCTGCAACCTTTAGAAATTTGAGGGGTAATGTTTTTTTTTGTGTGGCTATGATTGTGTTTTTACAGGCAAATTTAGTTTATATTCAGAAGTAGGGTTCATGGTAACATTGAGAAAGAACAGGAAATTTGATAAATCCTTTTGAATCTAATTACATACTTATTTTCAAACTTCAGAACCTCGATTTGATGTATATATTGATCAGATTTATTGTTAGATTTCCCAGTTTATGTGATAGTGGAATGAATATTATTGGTACGAAATGGCATTTTGGAAATAATGTTACTCGGTATGATTATATTTAATTAATATTTTTTGTTAACTATTTTTTTTTTAAATATGAATGTGGCAAACCTCTAATCAACGATCGTGTTGATCTTGAAATTAAATTTTACTGTGATGATTTTCTTTAACATATAGAAGTACTTGAACTGAGATTCAATAAATATACTCTCTCCGGATTTCAGGAAAAGTTTTGATTAATTTTAGTTTATTTAAATTTGAATTTATAATTGTGGAAGGATATTAAACTTATTTGGTACGGGATATTTCAATTGGAAACTTATCAACATTTGTTTTTTATCAGTATTTTAATATAAAATAAATATAGCATCTCCGATCTTTAATTTAAGAGTTCGTTGGCTTTTTTAGGGAAAATTATAAAAAAAATAATTTACTCCGTAATATTTATATTTATCATTTTTTAAAAAAATTAATTTTCCTTAAAAGAAATACTTATAAATTATTAATCTAATGATACACAAATAAATATTTTTAAGTCATTTATTTAATTTTTTTAGTCTCTATAAAAAACTCAAATTAGCTCTTATACTATCTCATGTCCTAAATGTAAGATATGGTTAATTTTTGTTAAAAAGATTAAAGAAAATAAATATATTACTTAAAAGTATTCATATTTATCATCTTTAACCAAACTAATTTATCTTACTTATAAACTGATATATAATCTAATTATATACATAAATACATATTTTAAGAAATGCATTTAACTTCATTAATCTTCCCGACAAAAGTCAAATGACTTTTATATTAGCCATTGGGGCAGTGTTAAGAATTAGAATTAGTATTAATTTAATTACCATACACAGACAAAATAGTTCTATTACATTTGCAGAAATTTGAAAGATCAATTTTGAGGTTTCCTTTTACTATCTCCTTTTAATTTAAGCCTCGGTTGATTAGTTTGTAGAGATTAAAGAAGTTAAATAAATTATTTTAATTTCTTTATTTTTATTATTTTTTAAAACTAATTTACTTGACTTAGAAATTAATAAATTATCTCTTATTATTAATGTAAGAGTATAATAACTAATTTTAAGTAGATTAAAAAATTAATTAAATTAGTTCTTTGAAACAAATTTGAGTTGATCATGGTGCTTAAAAATACATGATTCGAAGGGAAGGGCAAAAGATTAAGGCTAGGCCTCAACTTACTTTAATCCTCAAACAAAAATTAAATAGATCATATATCAAAGATGGGAGATAGTATTACTTTATTACTCTTTTGAAGTAGAATTTGGACTTCCATATATATATATATATATATATCCTAGTCCCATAGTGTCCCTATATTTAACCTTCCAAATTTACTCGGTTTCACTTTGTATCCATATTTAGCCTAGTAATAAAGATTATTATTGAAAGTAACATTATATTATGTGACATGTATAGCAAATTCATCCAACAGATCCCGTTGTTATTTGGATCACAAATTATAACCTATGGATCGAGGAAATGTTTGTAACAATTAATTCATATTTTAATATTTTTATTGACATATATAGTTATACATTACAAACAAATGCTAAAAGAGAAGAGTGTGAGAAGAATAAAATGTCACCTCCTAAAAAACTTTGCGCCAAGGTAAGTTAACGAAAATTTTGATTGCCATATGTAGTTATTTATTAACTCTTTAATGTTTATTATTTTAATTTTAACATTTTTCTGTAAATCTGTTTACACATTATATATTACAAAACTCATGTTAGTCATTTTACTTTTAAATTTTTTTATAAAAAGGTTTACCTAAGTTGAATCTCAAAAGTTTACTAGAGTTAAGGTATACTTCTGAGTTTAAAGAATATTTATAAAAGTACTTATAGATCATCCACCACCCAAGCTCTCACATCGGCGGCGGCAGGAATTGAACTCATAACCTTATAATCAGCAACCCCCAGTTTGTATACAACATAAAAGATGTACAAGGCAATATAATATAAAGATTATTGAAAGCAGAATTACATGATAATAACATAGCAAATTCATCCAACAAACGGTTGTTGACTTGGACCGCAAATCAATAACAATCGAGGATGATCCTACGTACACCAAGCCGAAGAAGTAACAGATCCTGCAATAAACAAGATGGTGCAATAAGCATTCGGAGAAACAATTTTGTGCATTGACCAAGAAGTATGATTACTCTCCAATATAAAAAAAGAAATAAAGAAATAAAGAAAGTAATGTGATTACTTTATATGATTACCTATCGATTGGTGAGCTATCCATCCACATAAATGGCCACCAAGATGTGGACTCTGTCTGTAACTCTTCTTACAAATGTATAGTAGGTGTGTCTCCAAGAGCTGTTGAAGAGCAATGGCCCAATGGAGGCCCAAAATCCGAAAGCAAATCCCAATCCCAAGCTCAGGTAGAATTCACCAGTATCATCTTCAAAATGGTCACTGTCTTGAGGCTCAAGTGGTTCATCTTCTGGGCACTTTTTAAGTGGAAATCCACAAAGATCAAGATTTCCCTCATAACTTATTCCATTAAAACTCTGCAATTGCGTCCCTTTTGGGATTTTTCCAGAAAGACAATTGCTTGATAGGTCTAACACACTAAGGCGATCAATATGAGCAAGACTTGAAGGGATTGGACCTGATAATCTATTACTTGATAAATCTAAGAATTCTAGTGATCCTAAGTTCCCAATCGCAGTAGGAATTTGTCCCCTTAACTTGTTTCTTGATAGATTCAAGGACACCAATCCCACTAAAGATGCGACTTCTTTAGGTATCTCACCCGTGAGGGCATTGCTAGATAGATCAATGCTCTTAAGAAGTTTTTCAGGCCTCTTGAACAAGTTATCTTTACCCTTCCACATCAATGTTATGTAGAATTCAAAATCGTAACGAAACTTATTTCCCAAGCCAGTCATATTGAAGATATATAAATGATAAGTTGCATCAACTAAGTTGATATGATCATGATCGTGTGCCAAAACAGTAAAATTTTGAAGACATGATGGGATTTCATTGGACAAGTTATTATGAGATAAGTCCAAGAGTCGAATGTGTGCTAAGCGACAAAGATGCAAAGGTATTGTGTCATACAAATTATTCATCCTTAAGCTTAGAATCTGCAACTGTCCAAGGTTTTCTCCAATCCATGTTGGTATTGACCCCAACAACTTATTCTGAGATACATCCAACAACAATAACTGGGAGCAATTCACCAAAGAGGAAGGGAGCTTTCCAATGAAGCTATTGTTTCTTAAAACCAAAGCCTCCAAATTCACAAGTTGTCCTATAGAGGTCGGTATCACTCCAGACAAGTTATTATTGCTCAAATCAACAAACTCTAACGGCTTCATATGGCTCCAACAATCAGGTAGATTCCCCTCTAATTGATTGTTTGAAAAGTCTAAAAAGCCAACAAGGCCTTCATCTTTAATTTGGCCACATAGAAATGGAACTAAACTTGAGAATTTATTTTTTGAAAGATAAAGAGCTGGTGCTAGTGAAAAGAATGATGGAACCGCACCTTCAAAATTGTTTGAAGTCAAAATTATTTCAGGCCCATAGTTAAACACCAAGGATGAATTTGGAATTACACCAACAAAATTGTTGTATGAGATGTTCATGTAAATCATATGTTTAAGTTGGGGCCAAAACCATTCTGGTATGAAACCTAAAAGCCCACAGTTAGAGATATCCAACACTTTTAACTTATGTTGATTATGGAGCCAATTAGGAAAATAAGGATCCAATTTACAAGAAGCCATGTACAAATATTGCAACTGAAATGGGGCAATCCATCTGGTGCTAATTTGTATAGTTAATAATGAATTGTAAGATAATGATAAAAGCTCCAAATTGGAGAGCTTTTTAAAATGAGATTCAGTGATTGCACCTCCTAAATTATTCCTATTCAAGCACAAATACCTCAACTGAGATAGCAATCCAATGTTTTCAGGTATTTCTCCTTTCAATAGATTATGAGAGAGATATAATGTTTCCAAAAAGGAGAAAATGGAAAGATTGGCTGATATGCCCTTTATTTGATTGCACCAGGAAGTGTTTTGAATGAAACTTGAAAGCTCCCCACTGAAGTTATTGTATGAAAGATCTAAGGTCTTCAAAGTGCATATATTCCCTAGTGATGTTGGTATTTCACCTTGCAACTTATTATCAAAGAGCTCGAGGACTTCAAGAGAGTTCATTATGTTTCCAAAACCCTCTGGAATGGGACCTTCCAGCATGTTATCGTATAGTCGAATCTCACGAAGATTAAATGTGAAGTTAAAAATCCAGTGGAATATTGATGATGTCAACAAATTACGAGACAAATCAAGCCGCACAAGAGAAGTCAGATTGGGATTGAAAGATGTAAAAATAAGGTTATCAAATGAAAGGCTACAATTTCTTAAATTAAGAACTTGTAGATTGGACATGATGAAGTTGATTGCCCTTAGTGACATGAGGTTGTTTTCAGAGAGGTCAAGAATGATGAGGGAAGAAAGTTGAAAATGGGAAAATAGAAAATGAATATCAGTAGTTGAAATATTACAATCACTTAGATACAGCTCTTGAAGGTTGGTAGAGCTCGAATTGAAGGGCCAAGATCGAAATGATGCAGAGTTCAAGTTATTTTCAGAGAGATCAAGGATAACAAGAGAAGAGGAATGGTTTGAAGGAGAAGCAGTCAGAGAAGGATTATGGATATAAGAAATGCCACATCCTCTTAGCCTCAAAACTTGAAGTTTTGAGAGTTTCCCAATCATTTGAAGCCAGAGATGAGAATAACCAACATCACTCACATAACTCAAGTCAAGACTTGAAAGTGAAGAAAGCTTTGATAGCCAATTTGCATCATGATTGTTCTTGGCATCATATAACGTGAGATTAGCTTTATAACCACCAAGGTGTAGTGTTTCCAACAAGAAGAGATTCCCAAGCTGGAAAGGGATAACTCCAGCAAGACGATTTCGTCCAAGATCTAGATGTTGCAACTTTGAAAGCTTTCCCAGTTGATAAGGGATAGGCCCAACAAAATAAGAACCAGAGAGATTGAGATATCTTAACTTGGTAAAGGACCCAATGGACTTTGGGATTTCACTTGGATAGAATTCATTGTGACTGAGATCCAAATATTCCATGTCATGCAATTCACTTAATAAAGTAATATTAATTTCACCCATCAAAAGAACAAGATCCGAACCACAAAGATTAAGGGATTGAATGTGACCTGTTCCATTACTACAGTAAACCCCTTTCCAATTGCAGCAATCTTCATAATGATCTCTATCGTCTCTCCATGTTGATAACATGCCAGAGCCATCTTGCAGGATTCCTTGTTTGAATGAGAGTAAAGCTTTTCTCTCGTTCTCTATGCATTTTGCTCCTTTACTGATGGTAGTCAAACTGAGGCTTTTATGCAATAGAAACAACAAAAATGCATAGAAAAACTTGAAGATAAATCCCATTATATAGGTGATATCTATCTTCAACACAAGCTTAGAAGTAAAGAATTATCAATATGATGCTATTAAGAGAGGTGTGAGGCTTGTAAAATGGCTTAGCAAGATTTTTATAGAGTTCATTGAAGGGGCCATAGACTTGTAGACTTTTCGCCATTGACCAAAATACCTTTTCTCTAAATCATGCTACCACTCTTAACACATGTGTCTTATCTGGGAATCGAACTTAAGACCTGAAGGTATCTAGCGGGGCTTTACACTGCTAGATCAAATATGTTTTGGTGGAAATTTAGACTTTTAGGAACTTATTAAGAGAAATAAAGCCACCAATGTGTGTTGGGTCCAAAGTGTTAGGATCAAACGCTTATTACTAAGTTAAAAGCTATAGCTAATGGTCAGGGCGTAACTCTATTTTTTTAACCCTCAGTAAAGCAAACGTCCAAGCAACATGATTTGACTATGACTCGATCCCCTCAACTAGGCCTCCGTCATAGGACAATTGCTGCCACACCTTAGCCAACAATCTCCCCCTCAACAATTGTCCCGCTGGAAATCAAACACATGACCCTGACTATGATACCAATTGTTAAGATTAAACGTCTATCACTAAACCAAAAGCTATCACTATTAATCAGGGTGCAACTCTATTTCCTTAACCCTCAGTAGAGCAAACACCTAAGAGGATATGTCTACATTTAATACTTGAAAGTACTTTGAATAGGATTGTCATCAATATGAGGATATTTTTACTTGACAAAAAAACACAAGAGAGATAAAGCCCAAAAGTACAAAAACAAGTGGATAATGTTTTTCAAAGTCAATTACCAATATTGAGAAATTATTGGTTCTTGATAGACTATACAAGATATTTTGTTTTTATAGCTTGATATATGGGGCAATTGTGGGGCTACATACGCTTGAAGTTTGACTTTGAAGACTTTTGTAATGTAGAAGACAATAGGTTTCGGCTATAACACGTTATTTGAATAAATCTAGACTTTTACATACACATTAAGAGGTCAAAATCACGAAATACAAGTTGAATGATTGATGCTCCTTTTTATTACAGTGGAATGAATTTGAGTCCGAGGGATAGTGTAACATCCTAAAGTTTTTATTTTTAAAATTATCATTAAAAAATATTTATTTTATAATAATTAAAAGTTATTATTATGTTATTTAAGTAACATGGCTTTACTTAAATATAATTTACAAAATTAAAATAAATTATAGTATATTAAAAAAAAAAAAGAAATGGAAGGGAAATAGAAAATAGGGTCATTTATTGCAGTTTTATCCTTTGGATCATGTTGGGCAATTTTAACCAAATCCTTACTTTATGTTAGAGAGAGAGAGAGAGAGAGAGTATGCAAGTCAGTCTCGGTTGGCGGCTGCAGCTTCTTCTTCTCTCCCTCCCGTGGTGTTCGTCCGCCATTCTTGAGACTTACCCGAGCTTGGACAGAAAACAAGAAGAAATGAAAATTCAGGCTCCACTTGGAGAAAAGAAAAAAGTGACTGAGAGAAATTGGAAAAAAGAAAAAAAATGAAGGGAAAATATTATCATTCATGAGAAATAAAAAGGGAAAAAGATAAGCAAATAATTGAAAGATTAAAATATCCTTAAATAAAAATATTTTAATAAATAGTTGGATAAGTAAAGTATATTTAAAATATATTTTAATGAATAGTTAAATAAGTAAAGTATTCTTATTATAATGAAAAATTATATGAACATTAATATTATTAAATAATTTTAAATCAAATTATTTAGTAAAGATATGTATTCATGTTAATATATTTCAAAACAAAATAATTTAGATAAAAATATATCATATTTTTTAATATTGTGAGGTTTTAGTAAGTAATTAAAAAATAAATTAGATATTAAAATATATTTTAAATATTATCCATTTAAAAAAAGAAAGTGATAGTCAGAATTTAAAAAAGTTAGATGTTAAACTTAATAATTTAAAATAAAAAAATAATAAAGAGCATGTGGATAGATAAAGGAAAAAAGTTTTCTCTCCTTGTAGAGAGAAAAGTTGAGGAGAAAATGTAATGGGACCTATATCCCATTTTCTCTTCAAGTTTTCTTTCATCCCCTTTTCTCTCCATCCAAGCAGGGGGTAAAAGATAAAATTGGAAGAGAAATGAGTTTGATCATGTTTGAATGGGAGAGAAAAAGTTGGAGAAATGTAAAGTTCGAGAGAAAATAGGATGTAGGTCTCATCCCATTTTTTCTCCAACTTTTCTTTCCTTACATGGAGAAAAATGAGGAGAAAACTCTTTTTTCTTTATCTACCCACATGCTTTTTATGACTTTTTTTTTCATTTTAAACCATTAAGTTTGACATTTAACTTTTTCAAAATTCTGACTATGACTTTCTTTTTTTAAAATGATAAGGCTTAAGATATATATTTTAATATCTAATTTATTTTTTAATTAATAACTAAACCTCGCAAAATTAAAAAATGATATATTTTTATCTAAATTATTTTTTTGAAATATAATAACATGAAAACATATATTTAATAAATAATTTGATTTTTAATTATTTAATATATTCATGTTAATATAATTTTTTTGTTATTATATTTACTTTGATATTATAGTTGATATATTTTAAGGATACTTTAGTTATTTAACTATTTATTGAAAGATTTTTATCTAAGGATATTTTAGTCATTCAACTATTTACTCATTTTTTTCTTGTTAGTTTTCTCTCTTCCATCTAAACAGAATGGATGATAATATTTTCTTTCCAGTTTTCTCTTTTCTCTATTTTTCCTCCCATTTTTTTATCTAAACTTTTCTTCCTATCCAAATTTATCGTGAAACTCAATTTGGTGAATAAAACTTCTTCTAATAATCTAACTTCCTTCATGAAAGTTGTTATACTCATTTAGATATATCTAATGGTGTAATTTCGTTGAGCAATAGAGAAAATTTTTGGTTTAGGGTTGAGACTAAGTATTGAGATTTGACAGTAAATAACTATAGTATTGTAGAGCTAAAATAGTAGTATGTTTTAACCGATTTAGTTTTATTTATTGGTTGATTTGATAATTTTAAATAATTTTTTTATTTAATCAGATTATTCTTTGGGTATATATGATTTTTTTACCAATTAAATTCGAGTTCTATAATTTATTTTAGTTCATTGGAGCCTATGACAATTTTTGAATGGTTGAGATTGACATTGATGAATATTAGGAATTTTATATGAAACTTAAATTTTGTGTTTTTGAATAGATTGAGGAATTAACGATATTTTAAAGATTAATGCATAAATGTGATTTGAGGTTGATGATGAATTATAAATATTAGAATTGTGGAGGGATTTTAAGTGTTGAAATTTATTGTTTTGATAGATTGAGGATATAAAGATATTTTAAATTATTCCAATAAAGAGAAATATTTTATGGAAGGGATAAATGTGATATTTGCAATGAGGATTTGTGAATACTTGATTTATATGATTTTTGTTGAAGATTTAAAGTGAGAATGTTGGAGATTCTTGATAAATGGAAAAAATTATTATTTGCTATAATTTTAAGAAGTGCAATAGAACTGTTAAATAATAGAAATGTGATTTGGGTAAAGCATTGAATTATGGTTGTAAGTGGGGGAATTGTTGGAAGACTTAAAGTTTGTAACAAAAATGAGTCTTATTTAAATTCATATATAATTGTTTTGGTTAACATTATATTAATGTATAATTTAATTAATTGTGTAGATTAATTGTGTTTTGGAAACTTAAACTTTGAACTTTGGATTATTGTAGTATTGCATATTTGCTTTGGCGTGAGCTAACAGCATTTAATTCATTTTATATATTTGTCATGGGTTGTAAGACGTTTTGAAAACATCTTTTGAACTGTAAGTATTGTTTTGATTTAAAATTTATATGTGATGATCAATTTGTGAATTAACATGAAATAACTCTTGTAAACTAAATTTTATAGACAACTATAGAGAGGATGACACTTTCCCGTTTTGAACCCAGTTATAGTTGGCTAGGAAGAGGGCTCATTAACCTCATGAAGATGGTTGACTTTTGACCGGGTCTCCGATCACCGTAGGCTAGAATCCACGTAAGGTGGTATAAAAAGGAGTTTGGTGTTGGGAATTAGTTAAAACCTATGATATACTTTCTGCAGTTTATATTTGTTTACCAATTACTCTGTTTGGTTTATATCTGTTTATCAATTATCTTTAATAAATTATATCTTTGCTTCACTGCTTATAACCCTTCCTGCATATTTTTGAAATTATATGTTGGTTACTGGGACTTTATGTCTCACCTTATTGCTATTAATATTTTTAGGTGATAACACTTTTGCTGAGACGTTTAAAAAGGTTCTTGAGGTTTGCTTATGTCCATTTTCGTTATATAGCCTCCTCATGTATTAATGTGTTGATTATATACATATTGCAACTATAGGGTTCATGGTTTTTTCAGCGTAATTTGATATTGTAGTACTTAGATAACTTTATTTTGGGATTATTATTATAGCATCCATAGGCCGTAATCCGATTTGATGATATTGTTTTTGAAGCTACAAACTTAAGTTGGTATACTCTTTAAAATAAATAGTATTTATATTATTGAATTATGAGATTTGGACTTGAGGTGAAAGGTAAGTTTGAGTTTAGAAGATTGAAGCCCATTATTATGATATTGATTTTTTTTAATGGTATGTTTTGGTAAGAAGCTGATCGAGTAAAGTCTTATTATTCATTATAGTTTTTAAACATTTAGCTTTACCTTTTTTCTATTATGGGAAAATTTTGAAAATGAGAGTTTGATTTCTTTAAGCATAATAAATATTTCGGAATTGTGTTTTATTCTTCTCTATCATATTGAACTCATTTTTGAATTCAAACCTCTTCCCATAAGCATGATTAATTTTGTCAATGTGATTTGGGAGTTAAGTAATTGGTTTAGGAGAACCGTTATTACAAATTGCATTATCAATATATAATTATATATAATAAAATAAATACTTCAAGTTATTTATAAGCCATAAATAACATATTTTATTTCTCAAACATTGTATAATGTATAAGAAAATGTATTTGGTAATCAATATATTCTATTAAATCTCATGGATTTGCATGTTGCTTGGTCCACATGTTGTCTTGCTTGGCCTATAGAATTATCGCCTACTCATTGTTTTGGATGATATTTTCTACATAAATGTTGATTTTCCATTAACATATGAAAGTAGAGGGACTTGAGAATTATTTTTTTCATTTTATTTTTCAAAAATAAGAGACTAAGTCACATACATCAAAGTTCAAGGAATGATTGACAATCAGGTTAAAATTACAGTAATTGAGCTGCACTGAGTTAAAGTTTAATGATTGAGTTACAATTGAGTCAAAACTAAAAGAACTAAAATATTAATTTTCCCTTTTTAAATAACTCTTATTTTCTCATGTTATTTTCTAGTGCTAGCAAAAAAAAATCATTTTTGTGTGCAAGATATAAGGCAAAGTATCATTGAACATCACCTTTTAGCACCAAAAAAAATGAATGTCACCTTTTGTTTTTTTTTTCATTTTTGGTATAGTAATAGGCCTCAAGTCCAAAAGTAAGAAAAGTCGAGTCAACATAACATGTTCCCAGAAACTAAAGGGGCTAAGACATTACCTTTTTACAACTGCCAAATTATATTTATATTTGCCTATCTGTGTGGATATAAGCTTCTAATTAAAATAGTGGCAAAAAACTGTGGACATTGGTTTGGAATTGGCATATACATTAATATTATATGTCAAATTATGCTTATGGTCAAATCGATTATTTATCTAAGTTTTAACATTTACTTGATCTTGATTGGATATCACAATATTCTTTTCATGTCACATATGTGTTGTAAATGTAATTCTAAATTTAATATATAAGTCACAGTTTCTTTTTTTATAGACACTTTTTAGGCTAACTCTGATCCTTAATATAAAAGCTAGTTGATTCTTATTAGAAATATTAAGGAAATTGAATACCCTACTTAAAAGTATTTATTTAAGCATAAATTACATCATATATTAATTTATAAGTCAAGTAAATTAGTTTGAAAAAATGATAAATATAAATATTTTTAAATAATGTATTTAACTTCATTAATTCATTCAACAAAAGTCAACTACCTATTATATTAAGAACCGAATAGTATTAAATACTATGATGTATATAAAATAAAAATATTGGAGGATAAGTGTTGATCTTATTAGAATAGGATTTGATCAAGAGGAGGGGTGAATTTGTCTAATAAAATTTTACCGAAACTTTAAAATTAAATCAGAAAGATGAGAAAGATAAACACAGAGATTTATATTGGTTTGGTCCTCCTGACCTACATCCAGTCCTCAGATTTCTCTGAGCTTTTCAAATCCACTATAGAAACTTTTACAATCAGAAGGAAGAGAAACTCTCCCCCTTACTAACTCAATAAAAATACTTTGACACTCTCGCTTTGTGTTTCTACTCACTCAAGATTTTCTAATCTTGAATAATCCTCATAGAATCACAAGTTTGAATAAGAATATTTTTCTTTCTGAGAATTGAATACTAAACACTGTATAATTTATGATCGAGAGAATAAAGCAGAGGATGAAGATGTAAGATCAATAAATGTAGTATCACATTAAATGTGTTCTCTATCTTCCTCGTCTTAAATGTTCTTCAATTTATAGTTGAGCATTAATGAATGTCCGTTAGGAAGAACTTTGTTTCCGTTACTCTAATCTTCATTATTCAACGTTTCGCATTAAATGCTTCTGACACTTGGTATGGTCATCTCCTATTTTTTGTCCGTTGAGTGTTTTCTGGTGAAGTAACCAGATGACCCATTCTCTGTTGAAAGTGTTGCATTTCTGAAAATTGGTTTGACCCTCGATACTCGAGTATTGAGACTCAATACTCGAGTATTGAGACTCAATACTCGAGTGTTGTCAATACTTTCACTGAAACTCGAATTATATTGAAAGTGTTGAGTTTTTGAAACATATTTTGTTCAACGATACTCGAGTATTGATCCTCATTACTCGAGTATAGTCAACACATTCAGCAATACTCGAGTGTCACATAGAGTGTTTGTGAAAAACATTGAATTTTGAAAAGCTAAAACATAATTGCTGTAAAAACATGTTTGTCATCATCAAAACATTATCCCAACAGATTTCATTCAAGTTTTAATCACAATCGACCCAAAAGCTCAACGCATGAGACCCCATAGAACCGATAAACAACAAATCAACGATACACACAAATTTAACCAATAGTTTAGAAACATATTCACATAAGTTAAAATAAAACCAAAAGTACTATTGAGAAAATAATTTCTACTGTTAATCTAAACAAATCCAATAAAGCGAGCACACAACATTCTTTAGTAAAAGGTGAAGGAATAATTCCTTATGAACATAAAATGTTAACTCATGAACAAATATAATTAAATTCTTTAATTTATAAAGATATGACTTTCCAAAATATATCTCTTGATTATAAAATATTCCGAGAATATCTAGAAAGACTCTTTTTTTTTACACTTATACACTAAATTTCCAACAACTTATAGATCTGGCCAAAAAAAAACTATTTATAGACACATAGTCTTACACATACCAAATCAATATAGCATGATAGTGAGACAATGATGGAGATGGATATCCATACACTATAATATTCATAACATTTCCTTTTCCTTTTGAATATCCACGTGTCTCGTTAAAAAACTTCAATTAGAAAAAACTTGGCTGTGGGATAAAAACTTAACTTTGGAAGAGAAAAGTGTATATGATTTGTTAATATGTTATCCAATGATGTCTCATTAAAAACATCGTTAGGAAAACAAGTGGGACAAGAATGGACAAGGAAAAAGAGTATGGTACCTATTACCATAGTACAAAAAACCGGACTGGACCGGCCGGTTCGGACTGGAAACCAGTGAACCGGCCGGTGGTCCGGTCCGGTTGAGGGTTAGACCAGCGATCGGGTTGACCCGATCAACCCGGCCTCAACTCGGTAAAAAACCGGGTTGGTCGGGTCAACTATTTTTTTTAAAAAAAAATTATATGCTTCCTTTGCTTTTTTTTTTTTGAAAAATTACGTTAAAGTTCCATGCAAAAAAATTAATATTAGAAAGGTCTCAAAAGGTTTTTAATAACAAGTAAAAGAGTACCATTGACAAGTGAATGAGTTATTAGTAGCAACATTTGAAACTTTCTGATATTAATTTTCTTGTATGGGACCTTAATGCAATTTTTCTTTTTTTTTTGTTTACTGTTTTTATGAATATTTAGTGACAAAGGGAAGAACTATATGATATTTCTTCCTTTCCTTTTTTTTCACTACAAACATGATTTTTTTTATGATTGATTCTAAACGTTTTATGATTGATGAATGAATTTTAATAATGTTTTTTATTATGAATGATTATTAATTACAGTGACTAAAAGATTTTAACTGATAAAGATGAATATTTTGAAATTAAACATTATTAAAAGTAATATATTTTAATATTTTCAATTAAATGTTATTATTTTAATATGGCCGGTCTGACCTCTATCTGACCCATTAATCCTTGACCCACTGCCTCTACCGATTCAATATCCGATCCGATTTTTTGAACCTTGCCTATTATCTACCCATCTTCACAAACATGATGCATGAGTGTGCATCAATTCTTATATATATATATATATATATATTCTTACTCAGATTTTGTTGTACAAGTTTGATTTGTTGGAGAGAGGGGCTTTGATATGTGTTAAACTATTAAATACTTGTTTGAATGCTTAATAAAATTTTTTTAT
>QFDD01000124.1:0-78839 GCA_006871305.1 Vachellia collinsii | reverse complement strand
CATACACACGAAGAGTTTGTTGTTGATAGAACATAACAAGAAGACATTCAATTCAAAGGTAACTTACCTCTATTCATTTCATAGGATGAATTTCAATATTACTATTTTAATCAATACTGTCTCTAGTTCTTAATATAAAAGTTAGATATTTAATTTTCAAATATTAATAAAGTTTAATATTACTGTTCATAGAATTGGGTCTTGCAGAAGGGATTAGTCGCTCACAATATATCAAACTAAGGTTCAAATCCTCACTGAGAGAGGTGCTCACATTTAGTGACTAACAGTACTTTAAATACGATTGCATTAAGTAAAAGGATATACATATGCTTAAAAAAAATATAGGGATTGACTTGCATGCTTTTAAATTGTGAGCATCGAGTCAATGATGTGGTGAAAAAAGGAACGTAAAATCTAATTAGACCGATCGAAAATCGTTGAACCGATCCTTGATCCTATCTAATGCACCCATTTGAATAGATGGAAATTGACTAGGATTAAACTAGTCAACTCGGTATTAAGCTCGGGTTATTATCTTTCAATAAAAACGCTATGAATGATGCCGTTTTATATTTTTAAAATAGAAAAAAATACTTAAAAAATGACATTGAAATGCATTGCTGACCTCCGGTGCTCAGACACCTTCCTCCTCCTGGCCTCCTTCGACTTCGACCTTCCTCTGACTCCAACGATTGGACGATGTTTTCTTCACAGTTTAAGGGATCCTTGAGATGACTTCATTTTGAAAGGAGAAATCCTTAAGATGAAAATCAAAAAATGGGGGTAAGCTCTCTACGACTGCAAGGTTCTTTTCAACTATAGGAGAAAGTGAAAAGTTGGGGGAGACAGGAAAGATAAAAGGAAAGAGAAGACGGAAGTGGGTGAAAAATTGAAAATTGAAAAGAAAAGAAAGTGATATGACAAGTAATAAATGAAAATTGTATTCCAAGAGAGATAGATAAGGTTAAAGTAGTAAATATAACTTTAATCTTATTTCTCAAGTATACTCAACATCCTAATTTTTTTTTATGCAATTTTACCCCCCATATTTTTAATTTGGTGCAGTTTCATCCCCTTAACTTTTAGTCAATTCTTTTAGAGAACATTAATATTTTAGTTTCCAACTTTTAACTTACTAATAATTCAGTCCCTTCAACTATTTTATGAAATCAAGCTAATAAAAAATGATCTTCTAAGTCCCCTCAACAATTGTTATGATGATTCCAAAAATCAAGTTTATTTACAATAATTTATCTTTTAATGTCAGAAAGGCCAAATTTTCTTTTAGGGTTAGTTTAATGTCAGAAAAATGAAAATTGTTCAGTGTGTGTAAATTTATGGAAACAACCTCTATGGCTCAATTTTTTTATAAGAATTATAGAAATCAAATTAATTTTTAAAAATTTATCCATTTGGGCAAGAAATGCCACATCTTATTTTATGGTCTGTTTGGGGTCAGAAGAATGAAATTTTTTCACTGTTTCATAATTGTATGGAAATGGTCTCTATAATTCAATTGTTTATGAGGATTTCAAAAATCAAGTTTATGTACAATAATTCATTCATTTGGAGCCAGAAAAACTGAGCCATAGAGGATTGCAATAATTCAAGTTTATTTACAATAATTCATCAAGTTTATTCTAAATAGACTTGATTTTTGGAATCTTCATTAATCATGATTTTCCGATTCCAAACTAGCCTTAAAATAAGATGTGGCATTTTCTGGTCCGAAATGGTGAATTTTGAAAAATTAATTTGATTTCTAAAATCCTTATAAAAAATTTAGCTATACAGATTGTTTCCATAAAATTTTAATACAATAAAAAATTTTCATTATTCTGACCCTAAATTAACTCTAAAAGAATATATAGCCTTTCAGACACTAAATGGATAAATAATTATAATTAAACTTAATTTCTGGAATCATTAAAAAAATTGTTGAGGGGGCTTAGAAACCCATTTTTCTTAGCTTGATTTCATAAAAATAGTTTAAGGGACTGAATTATAAGTAAGTTAAAAGTTTAGGACTAAAACATTAATATTCTCTAAAATAATTGACTAAAAATTAGGGGAGGGATAGAATTGCACCAAATTAAAAGTATGAGTAAAATTGCATCAAAAAAAATTAGAGTGCTGGATGCACATGAAAAATAAGATCATAGTTATATTTACTACTTTACCTTAAAGAAAAAACAAGAAAAATATTGAGAGCGAGGAGGTAACAATTTAAAATTGAGTAGCAAATTAATTTTTAAAAAGATATTTTCATGCAAGTAAATGTTAAATTAATTCTATTGTACCTATAGATTCATTTTGAATCTGACTAGCTTATAAAAAGAAAGTAAAATTATTTTCTTAAAATTAAACCACTAACTTTCTTTGTATATATTAAATAAGATTAAATACTTTTTTATAATTAGAAGGCGAATATTTTCACACATCCAACTTAAATTATATTATTTTAATCAATATCGATTTAATCTGAATCGACTTTGATTTGATTCACTAACCCTTAAACTACTAATTTGGCTGATTCAATTTTTTTAACCTTGGGTGAAACTATAAAAATCAATTAATCAACTTTCTTTAAAAAGTATTACCTCCTATCATTATTATAAGAGTTGATATAACAGTAGATTTAATCTAAATATAAGACATTATCCACTTTTTCTCCAATATTTAGCCATTTTTTCCTAAACTACCACAATCAATACTTCTTTAACTATAATTAGATACTAGAAATGATCAAATATATACTATATATGGAAAATTATACTTTCTTCTCATTTTTAAGAGTTGAACTAGCAATAATTTATATCAATTCGCATTTTTATTTTTTAAAATTATTCTTAAATAAATATGTATAATTTATTATAAAAAGAAAGATACGAGTCTGTTTCAAAAAAAGAAAAAGATGAGTGTGATAAAATTATGCACTTCTTCACATTTTTAATATTTTCAAGGGAGAATCCCTTATTAAAAAATTAATTAAAAATGGAACATTCCACATAAATACAACTGAGCTTCCATAATATGCAATTGAGCTTCTACAAATACATCTGAGCTCCACATATATAACTGAGTTTTTACATGTGTAATTGAACCGATCATATTCTCTAATTAATTCTTCAATTGAGGAGGATTTTACCCCAATCATCCCTATTTCAATTCGTTTTTATTCTTTCATAAAAATAATGAGTGATGAGGTGCTGCCACGACTCCTTGGGATCCACCGTCTCCACTCGGTTCATGTACCCTGTTTGCTGTCTCCATCTGAGGTGGGAACCCGTTTTTGTTGACAGGGTGAGGCCCCAGGTTTTTTTTAAAAAAAAAAAATTTTAATATCACATGAATTAATTTAACTGATTTAATTTCTCCTGAGTTGTTATAATTAGGAGTGGAGGTAGTATCACCTTCTGTCTGGTTGATGAGTGGGTGAAATGGCTGATTGATGAACTGTGAAGTGATTTCTTTGACTGAACCGGTCGCCTTTGAACCAAACCGCGCTTTGCAACCTTGTGTGTCTACAACTTCTGGTTGGCAAGTTTGGACCTCGCATTCAGAAGTATCTTCCGACCTTTAACTCCTTTGACTCCCTTCCCTCCTCATGCTTTGCTCGCTTCAGCAAAATGGGTGGGCCCATCTTCGTCACTCCTCAGAGGTCGCATTGATCAATCCCATTACCCCAAGCCTCACCTTCTTCCTCCTCCAGCTATCGCCCCGCCGTTATTCTTCCTGTGAGCCCTCTCTCTGTCTCTTTCTATCTCTAACAGGCACCAAACTCATTCATTAATAATTGTTGCATTAATTACTTTTTCGGGTAATTGAGCTCTGATTAGAATTCGAAATTGATCTTTCTAGACATTTCTGCTACTGTTGAGCTTAAATGATTTTGTCAAAAGTTTCGCGATTTGGTGGGTCACTTTGTGTTGATGATATTTTCTCCATTGATTCTCAGGGTTTAGGGAACAATTCGGGTGACTACCAGAGGTTGGTTCAGACATTGAATGACAAGTATGGCGTGCCCACGGTGGTGGCTAAGGTGTCGAGGATTGAATGGCTGAGGAATGCCGCTGGTTTGGTCGACCCCAATTACTGGCGTGACACTCTGAAACCTAGGCCTGTGCTGGATTGGTAAGGTTAATTTATTTCTCTCTTTTCCAATGCAAGCTAACAAAGAAGCACACAACGTACATGATTTATAAAATGCAAGCCATTTCCTTTAGGCAAGGAATGCCTTAGATAACTACCTGGGTATGAAACTGTTCTCTGGTCTATGTAGGTATTTGAAGAGGGTTCATGATGCTGTTCAGGAGGCAAAGGAATTGGCAGAAGGTTGATGTACAGCCTCGCCTTTTGCATTTGACCTTGAATTTGTTTTCCAATATAGTTCATTGTGTTCAATAATTGACGTATAGAATCATAGCCTCGTTAACTAACCTATCCAGCCAAAAATGATTTTTCTGCCAACATAAAGTCCAGTTAACCTTGAAATTTAGAGCAATCATTCATTGTCTTCCACCCCTGCCGTTTTTCTGCATCACAGAACGTTTGAATCCCCATTGGCCCATCATGTCTTCTTTGTGCACGATCAATTTTACAAATCCTAATCCCTGCAAATAATCTTGATTTAGGTGCGACTTTATCCTTGATTGGACACTCAGCAGGAGGATGGCTTGCACGTGTCTACATGGAAGAAGGATGTCTCGTATTTCCATGTTATTGACTCTTGGAACCCCTCACCTGTTATGTTCTTGTTCATCGATATTAAATCCTCTAAAATGGTTTGGAGTTGGCCAATGGTTAATACTTACGGCACAGTTTCTTTACAGAATGCATTACTAATTGTAGTTAAAGTGAAGTGATATTTTAGTACTAAGAAGCATATAAAATATGTTAGCCTTGAAAGAAAATTTTGCTTTCAACGTTGTTGTTAATTTAAGCCCATTAATACACAATTAACAGAGATGTTGATGCAACTTAATTTGAAGCTGATGTGATTTTTAGTGCTTACTTGGGATTGAATTACAAAGTGCACCAAACCCCATTTCGAATTACTTGGCTCATGCAGAGTGTCAAAACTTAACTGCAAGATTAACTTCACTTTAGGTCACATGAACCATCTTTTTTAACTATCTGTTGATGAGCTTGTTGTAAGGATGAAAAAGAAGATCCTGATTGAAGGGCTGATATAAATTGTTAACACTCTAAGAGATCAAATGAAACAAGGTGTATTTTTGGGGGACTAAAATTTATGCCCACTCCTTTAATTATTCAAACATGAAGGAAACGCTTCTCTAGCTTACTCTGGTTCATGATAATAAAACTCTGATAAAGTTTTCTTCAACATTATTCTCAGCCCGCCTCCTAAAGACGCACCTGGGTTTATTGACCAAACACGGGGTCTCCTGAACCATGTTGAACAAAACTTCTCAAAAGCTGTTTACACCCCTCAAATGAAGTATGTTTGTATTGCTGGAAGGTAAACTCATTCTTCATGCCTTTCTGAATGGGTTATTTATTTGTTGGATAGGTGTGAAATTATTTTCTCTGCTCAGTCCCCAAGTGCTATATGCTTAAACAGCTTTAGATGATTCAGCCTTTTTATTGAATTTCATATTTGCCTAAAAAGATGTTCAACTTTGTGATCCTTGAGAAAGATGTGCCTTGATGGATTTTCAAAGACATATGCATTCTGAAGTATTTGACTGTGTTAGTGAGCCATAAGTTTTTGAAACTTAAAAGACCGACAACACCTTGATTCACTGCGCTTTAGTTAGGAATTATACTTATGGTTTAATACATCATGATGATCTAAAATCTTGAGGCATCTATTTTGGTAACAACTTTTGGAGTTTATGGGATGTAGGCACTACCAAAAATATTAGTAAAGAGGTCAATATCTTTGCTATCTTCAGTGTAACTTCAATGGTCCAAGCCAAAAAGAGAGATTGATCATATGGATTTTAGTTGAGTACAGCTATATGCAGATATATTGAGGGGGCTTAGTTTTTTGGCCAGTCAAATGCAAAAATTGAGTCTGTGGTTCCTGTAAATGGTTCTGAGCCAGTTTCTGAAGCTGCTGTTATGAGTGCTTCAAGCAATTATCCACCTTCGCACTCGCTTTGTTGGACAAGTGTACAAATAGGTGATTGAATTATTTCAAGGTAAAATTTCATCAAGATTCCAACGATGTTCCTGAATGTGCCATGGATCCTTCATTGTCATGTTGTTCCTGATCAATTATCAGTGACTGAAGGCATGAGATTTTGTTAGGTCTGTGGGCAGGAAGATGTGTAGGGTGATGGCGTCGTGCCAGAAGTATTAGGGTACCCTCAAAATTAGCTTGGATGGTGTTTATCACTCACGTGTTGGTTCAGATGATGAGGTGAGACCTTGGTATGGTTCCCCTGCTATTCTAGAGCAATGGGCTGAACACCTTCTCAATTAAATTGAAGGGATCAATCAGCATTTTGTTCATGAGAGTTCGTTGTTAACATAGCACAATAACACTGATGTATATACTTCACCTCAACTAGTAGGAGAAAACTTCTTGTTTTTACTGTAATTAGTACTATGAGATGTAGACCATAAGCGTAATCAATGTGAAGACATAAGCCCAGAATATTCCGGGTCAACTTATCCTTTTATAAATAGTGTATTGTACATATAAAATCTTTTTTAATAGATTTGATGTTCGGGAGAATTGGGAAAAAGTTCCCTATTGGAAAGTTAATTGTAAAATGGGATCTTTCACATATGTAAAACTGAGCTTTCACAATATGTAGCTGAATTTTTACGTTATGTGTATCTGAGTTTCCACTTATGCAATTGAGCTTTCATATATATAACTAAGTTTCCACATGTGCAATTGAGCAGGTTCCATTCTCCAATGAATTCTTCAATGGGGATTTTCCCCCAATTTTCCTTTGATATTTTGATTTTAAAAAAAACAGATAAGAACACTAGCGAAATTGAACTTTGTATCTGATTGGACCAAAGCAAAAGTCAAATTGACTCACTGATACTTCACACATACAAGGAACAGACGCGCTTAAATGCTTATACCGGCGAAAATTGTATTCTTTCTTTCTGTGTTTTTTTTTTTTTTTTTTTGCCAGCGAAGAGAATTCGTTACTCAAAACAAAAGAGGGTCCGATTGATGCATAAGTCTGGCAAGGAAAATAACGCTGCATGACAAAAGTTGGCCTCAAATATGTGCTGTTAGCACGGTAGCTAGAGGCAGTGGAGATTCTAGCCAACTCCCTTAAAGCCGAAGCAACCAAACAAATCGGTGGGAGCATTTCCCCTGTGAGGGATCAGATAAAAAGAGATTAAGGGTCTGTTTGTTTTCTTGGTTTGGAAACAATTCTTTTGTTCTTAAAGATAGGGACAAAAAAAGTTTGGTAATATTTTTTTGGATTAAACTAACTTTTGGTCTTTATAGTTTTCCTCAATTTGAGTTTTGGTTCCAATAGTTTCAAAGTTTTGTTTTTAATTCATGAAGTTTAGTCAATTTCACACCGTTAGTCCCTATAGTTTTAAAAGAATCAGAATCCGAAGTTAACGCCGTTAAAGTTGTTGATGTGTCATTGACGCTGTTATCTTTGCTGATGTGGCCTGATGACTTGATACGGTCAATGCTTATGTGGACTGGTCAAACATACTTTTGGTCCTTATAGTTTGCTTTGATTTAGATTTTGGTCCTGAAGTTTAAAAGTTTTGTTTTTTATTCCTGAAATTTATTCTGTCAAAAAATGTTAGTCCCCGTAGTTTTAAAAGGACTTAAATCAAATATTAACACCGTTAATTTTACCTATGCATCACTGACTTCATTAATTATGGTGAAATAGCTTAATAACAAAAAATCTCACATTCCACGCTTAATAAATAACTGATTCCATTAAGTTCGCCAACATAGAACTCAACAGTTACACCTATTTTTTCTACACTAGATTTTGATTCCGCCATTCGAAAAGGGACATCTGCTCTAATAATTCAATCTCCATGTCAAGATATCTAATGAAACCATCGCTAAAATTGAGATATCATTCAAAGAGAAATATATCAAACACGTTAAGTTTTTTTTATATTGTATCAATGATTCGATTCCAAGGACCATGTCCTACAAGTTTAATCATGTAGAATCTAACCCATTTTCCCATTGAGCGAAAGGTACAAAATAAATAAGATTGATTTTTTGTTTTCTCATTACATATCTTGACATGGAGACGAAATTGTTAGAGTGAATGTTTCTTTTCAAAGGGTGAAATCAAAATATAGTGTCAAACAAGTAAGTGTAATTTGTTGAGTTATATGATGGTGAACTCAATAGAGTCATTTATTATTAAGAATGGAATATAATATTTGTGGGTTATTAAGCTATTTCACCATAATTAATAAATTCAATGACGTATAAGTAAAATTAACGATGTTAATATTTGGTTTAAATCATTTTAAAACTACAGGAACTAACATTTTTCGACAGACTAAATTTCAAGGATCAAAACTAAAACTTTTAAACTTTATGGACCAAAACCTAAATCAAGGCAAATTATAAAGATCAAAAGTAGCTTTACCAGTCCACGTAAGTATTGACCATATCCAGTCATCAGGCCACGTCAGCAAAGATAATGGTGTCAATGACACGTCAGCAACTTTAATGGCATTAACTTCGGATTTAGATCATTTTGAAACTATGGGTACTAACTGTGTAAAACGAATTAAACTTCAAACAAAAACATAACTTTAAAATTATAGGGACCAAAACCCAAATTAAGGAAAACTAAGAGGATCAAAAGTTAGTTTAACCCTATTTTTTCACACAGGTTTTTTTTTTTTTAGAAAAAACAGCAACACGTTTTTAAAAACTGAAAAACAAAAATAATTTTTAGTTGGTTTCTTGTTTTTGTTTTTGCATTTATTTTAGTTTTTGTTTGGAAAAAAAATTGGGAAACTCAAAAGCAATTTAGAAAAATTGGCCTTGTTTGGGAATCAATTCCCAAAAGTAATTTCACGCAAGTCGAAACAAAACTCTCTCACATATTTTCGCTCGATGGAATTTTCTCCATTTAAAACCTGAGCTTTCATTGAAACTTCACAATCCAGTATGTTTATTTTCAGATGTAATTTTTTATAACAATATCAAAACAGATTTTTTTAAAAACAATTTTTGAAAACTGTTCTGGAACGAAAACAATTGAAAACAAAAACAAAGAAGCCCTAAATTCCACTCCTTCAACATGTCGAAAACAACATTGAAGAGTTCCTTGCAGCCAATCTCAATTGCAACGAGAAGGTAATCCCAATGAGTAGCCAACAGTACAAGCTTTGGAGCTGTTTTTTAAAACAAATTCATATATGTCAAAAAACCCCTCTCGAAAATTTATCCCATACGCTGTAAATCATGATTGAAAAACTACTTTTAAAAGACATGTCGAACAAGTACTCGGACAATCAGCCACCCTTTTGAGAAAGTTTCCACTTTAAAGTTTCAACATACAACCCCAATCCCAACCTTACCATTCTCACATTGGAAAGAGGGATATTCTATCTGAATTCTATAACGTGTGGTTCAGCAATCCCAGATAATGCATCCACCTTCCATTATCTATATATCTTGAATAGATCCAGCAACCCTCGTTTCTGAATTCACTACAGCATCATAGCGTTTTGGCAGAAGGAATTTTTTTTTCCAGAAATTTCATATTTGTTTCAACAATTTCAGCCAAAAAATAATAGTACAAGTTAGATCATGTGTGTATAATTTATATCAAATTTGATAACCAGGACTAAATTGCGTGTAGGGAGCTACTTGAATTTAAAGAAAAACTATAAGGACAAAAGGTGCGCACTATCAAACTAGAACAACTGCATTATCATAAATCAACTACTTTATCAATCAAACAATAAAGTTTTTTCTCTCTCTTTCTACTGAATCATATAAAATACTATAAGCAGAAGGTAAAAGCAATGTTTTTTAAAAGATATTTGTTATGGGAATTATCTTTTCCTTCTCCTTTCTATAAATCAAAACATTAGTGCTTTTTCTTTTTTGAAGTTGTATACACTGGCCTGTTCAACATATTCAATAAATTCACCAAAATTGATATGTTGGAGAATTGATTAAAAAAATCATAAACAATAATTATTTTTAATTACATTATTATGTCATCGTTTTGACAAGTAATCAAACTATTTGAACCATTATAAATCCTTCACATGATGGCTTTTTTAGGTCCAACGTATGGTTTGGGTCGTAAGATATTGAATTATAGTGTGAAAGTAACGATAAAAACCATAGACCTTTCAAGAAGGGAACAAAACAATGTACACGTGGACCCCCAAAAAAAAGTGTAAAAAATATATATCAATTGTCCACTTGGGTCGGACCACTCATTCATTCATTCATTCATTTTTTTTTAATGATTAAGGTGTTTATAATTTCTCTTTAGGTTTCTTCTCTATAAATTTATCATGGTGCTATCTTCAACAAAAGGGAACAGCTTTTGCTTTAAACTTTATGACTGCTTTAACGTCAAAAAGCCAAAAGCATCATAATGCTGAAGACCTCAAGTCCACTGGGTTTATCTTGCATCGTAACACCCATTTCCATGCCTAATAAACAAGGGCTTTAATTTTAATTCGAACCCTAATTAGATCAGTTAAATTAATCATCTTATAATAAGAAAGTCATATTTGTTTCTGTTTTCTTGTTTTCAAAACTGTTTTATAAAACTGTTTTTAAAATCAATTTTTAAAAAGAAAAAGCAAAAAAAATCTGTGTAGATAATTGTTCTTGTAAAAAATATATTTGAAAATAAAAATATTCAAACCAAAGGGTAAAATTTTAATGATAATTCAGATTCTTAGATGAAAAAACCCATTAAATAAAGAATAACGAGATTCCCAATTTTCCTAAATAAAAACTAAGAAATGCACCCAAAAAACAACTAAAACTTATTTTTATTTCTTTAGTTTTTACAAACAATTTTCCGTTTTTTTTTTTTTTTGTTTTTACAAACATGTTTGGTCTAATATAATTCGCATGCTTTTCCTGCGCAAAAAGAGATGAAACAGATAAACGAAATATTAGAGGGAATCTTGTGTGAGAACTCGACTATATGTGCCGGACTGCAATTTATAATGACCCCTGCACCTATTTTGTTGAGTTTTGAATATATGGAGCCAGATTTTTATTTATTTTAGAAGCTAAATATTTGATTTGTAATTTTATATTTGTACTTACATGTACTTTTATTTGGATTTTTATTTATATGCAAGATGAATGTTCCTTACGCTCTTGCTTTGCTTTGTATATTTGTTTCTCAGAATGGAACCAGCCTTCCTTGGAAGCTTCAGCCTCCATTTCTCCCTGACTATTAAACGTTGGTGATACCAAACGCTCCCTTAGAGTCAAAAAAGCCGAAAACATCGAATGCACAAATCCACTGAGCTGTCCCCCCACATGGCCACTTCCATGCCCATTAAACAATGGTATCTTAATAGCAAAAGACACGTCAATCAGTGAAGGCTCCACGCTTCTTCCTCCCATAATTCACGTTCCTTCTCATCTCTTTGTTCCATTCATTTCACTATCTGTTTGCAGAAGCAGCAAAACCTTCCTAAATCTCTCTCTCTCTCTCTCTCTCTCTCTCTCTCTCTCTCTCTCTCTCTCTCTCTCTTGCCCCCCCTCCCTCCCCATCTTTGTTATAAACTAGATTCGTGGTCTCTCCTTCGCCAGCCCAGCAATTCACAGGTCACTTTGCGCTCCATCCTCCCCCTTTCTTGTTTATGGTTTGATTGATGATGATGCTAGTTGCCCCACTTTTAACGGATTCTTCTTCTTCTTCAGAAAGAAAGAAAGAAAAGATTCATCGTTCCAACATTCCAAATATCTTTGAAGATTCTATGGATGTGGTGAATGAGCCTTTGAGCCTGCAGGGTAAACCATTATACTTTTTGTTTTCCAACAATCCGTTTTATTTTAAGTGGGAAGATATTAGTATGCCATACTCAGAAAAATGAGAAAATAAAAGGATGAATAGAAATCTAAGTTCGACGCAAAAGAAAATTATTTTGGGTATTTTCACAATTGCAAACCTATTTGATAATAATAAATATAGATAAAAAGCTTAATTAGTATTATAATTTTAGGCCGGTGTCTCATAAAAATATTTTTTGGTAAAATTGTAATAAAATTATTTCAATTACGTGCTACGAACAAATATTTTATGATGCTAAATGGGTTAAAAATCATTTTACTATATTGGGGTTGTTGAAAAAAATACTTTAAAGGTGTTAGGTACGACTGAAAAATTTTTAGACTACTTAATGCACTGAAATTATTTTATAATATTAGATGCTTTAAAAAAAAATACTTTACGTAGTAGCGAGATACTTTTTAAATTTTTTTTTTTATGATAAAAGTGTTCCTATAAATATTTTACCTAAAACTGTGTAGTTTCGGAGGTAGAGGAGAGCAACAGATGGTAAGAGAGAAGCCAGGTTCTAGCAGAGTTTAGTGGGAGTAGAAAGAAAGAGAAAATAAAGGGAGAAAAGCCCTATACATGTATTATTTTTCTGATATGAGGGCCAATGAATTATGGTGAAAAAACCATGAGAAAGGATAATGTGATCTGAAATTTAATAATCAAGTCTGCTGTCTCCTTCCACTTCTTTCTCTCCCCTTTCTTCCCTCTCCTCTCTCGTTTTCCCTTCTTTTTCTTCACCCCTTCCATTCTTTGTTATTTAGATCAAATTATCTTTTGGTTATGAATACATTCACAACCACAATAAATATTAACTTGTACAAATCCTTTGAACGTGTTTGTGTAATTCAACATTCATGTAGGCAATAAATGTGAAGTGTTCTTAAGTTTTGTCAGAGGCGAAGGTACACAAGAATCTTTTGCCTCACATCTCTATTCATATCTAAGGGAAGCTAGAATTGCTGTTCTCAAAGGTGATATCTCACTGGAACTGTTGCTAAGCACTATTGAAGGTTCTGAAATTTCAATCGTCATCTTATCCAAACACTACGCTAGTTCCAGAAGGTGCCTCAAAGAACTCACAAAAATCATGGAGTTTTGAAAAGCACATGATCAGGCTGTTGTTCCTGTATTCTACGGTGTGGGTCCATATGAAGTACGTAACCAAGAATCTAGTTTTGGTAAAGCATTTCAAGATCTTGTACAAAGAATTTCACCCCCTGAAGATGAGGTGTCAAGGTGGAGGGTAGCTCTCACTGAAGTTGGTGCTATTCGTGGGTTTTAAGTGCCTTATCTTGAGTCCAAGTAATTTTCCCCTTTCATTTTGCATTTTATTTACTTTCAATTTCGCTAATATTTTGTGTGTGAGAGTGGGTAAAATTTTTTGTCACAATCTATATAACGTATAATCACACACGCATGCACGTACATATTTTAATTAAATGTAAGATTTCAAGTTATTATATTGACCAAATTTATATTTTTTTAAAACTCATCTTATTAATTATATATATATATATTAAAAGGGTTTTTTTTAATAAGGGGTAATTTTCAATATAAATGATTGGAATGAATACCTCAGAGAAACTAACATACATTTTTTTAATTTTTTTTAAAATTAATTATCTAGAATTTTACATTTTATTTATTTTCAAGTTTTCTAATCCTTGACAGGCGCCACTTCATTCTTGTAAGTGAGTTTTGTTTACCTTATTCTTGCACACTAAAAACTGCATTAAATTGATAAAATTTTTCATGTTTGCTCTCTTATTAAAATATTTCTCTTTCTACACATTTACAAATCACTCTATTCTCTCTATGTTTCTAATAGAAATTAAATAGAGATAAAATTAAAAAATTATTAATTATCCTGTAAGTGACTTACATATAGTAACAAAGTGGCACGTGATGGAAGCATAATTTATATAACTCGATTGACATGGATATATGATCTTGTGAATATTATTTTAATTCTATGAAGATGTCAAGATGTTAAAATTAATTTCTTGATGGACATGGATGTGCTTCTTTTATACCATTATTCTAGTCATATATGCTTGATTAATCGATAATGCTCCTTTTTCTGCTATTCTTTCTTTATAATTCACAGTAATGACATTGAGTTCGCAAGTTTGGATATTCAAAAGTATATCCAAAATATCGTCAAGAGCGCTCGTTATATATTGAATACAAGAGGCCTAATTGCCACAGGTGGCTTAGTTGGAGTGAGTTCACAAGTTCAAGAAGTGATTACAATGCTTCATAGCCATCACCCAAGAGATGTTGTCTATGTAGGGATATGGGGAATGGGGGGTAGTGGCAAAACAAGTATTGCCAGACTCATTTTTGACCACATTCATCACAACTTCGAGAATACTTGCTTTCTTTCAAATGTCAGGGAACTTTGGGCAAGGGAAGGCCCTAAATCAGCAAGCCTCAAGTTGAAGGAAAGACCTTGGAAGAACAAGGTGCTTCTTGTGGTTGATGATGTGAGTTGCTTGGAGCAACTACATGCTTTATGTGGATATCATGAATGGTTTGATAAAGGCAGTAGAATAATCATTACAACTAGAGATTTTCGTATACTTATGGCCTTTAAAGTAGGCCTTGTATATGGGGTGAGACTTTTGACAGACGAAGAGTCTCTTGAACATTTCAGTAGAAACACAATTGAAGAAGGAAATCCCGATCAAGGAGAATCCGTGGAACTTTTGACTGATGAAGAGTCTCGTGTACATTTAAGTCGTAGAAACACATTTAAAGAAGCAAGTCCTAGGGGAGAATTCATGGAACTTTGCAGAAGAATGGTTGCTTATGCTGAGGGACTCCCACTAGCTCTTAAAGTCCTTGGCTCTGTTATGAGTGGGATCTCACCAGAAAATTGGGAGTCAGCATGGATGAAACTAAGCACAGTTCTCGATAGTCGTATATACAACAGTCTAAAGCTTAGCTATGACTCTTTGAAGGGTGACGAAGAGGAAATATTTCTAAATATAGTTCTATTTTATATTGGGGAGGATGTGCATGATGTGATCCACAAGTTGGAGGCTCGTGGATGTAATGCTAGCACTGGAATAGGAGTCTTAGTGGATCAAGGCCTTTTAACCACCGATATCAACGACAAAGTTGGAATGCATAATCTGTTGCAGCTCATGGGAAGACAAATAATACGTGAAAGTTCACAAAACATGCTTCCATATCCAGGTGGGTAGGTTATGGTTAATTTTGTGAGGATGCATGTGCCTCGCGTAGGCATTACCAAGCATGCATGTAGTAATGATAATTAATATTATTATCCGTAATATTTATGACATGTTATAATCTTAAATCATACAAATGTTAATTTATTGATATTTTGTATTTTTGAAATGTAACATTCAGGTCATAGGTATGAGGTGTTCTTGAGTTTTAGAGGAGAAGACACTCGGACAACTTTTACTTCACATCTCTATTCGGCTTTATGTAATGCTGGCATTGTTGTTTTCAAAGATGATGTTGATCTTCCCAGAGGAAAGCATATCAAAATGGAACTATTGCAAGCAATTCCAAGTTCAAAAATTGCAATCATTATCTTATCTAGGGAATACGCCGGATCTAAATGGTGTTTGGAGGAATTATCAATAATTATGGAGCATCATAAATCAAATGATCAGGTAGTTCTTCCTGTGTTTTACAACGTGGATCCATCAGAAATTCGTAATCAAAGTTGTAGTTTTGGAGAAGCATTTGATGATCTTATACAAAGAATTTCACCCGTAGAAAATCAAGTTTCCACCTGGAGGGCAGCCCTTGCTAAGGTAGGGGGTATTGCAGGGATCGTTGTACTATGTTCCAGGTGATTTTTTAATCTATCTTTGATTTTGGTTGAGATACGTGATGTGTGTTTACGTGTATGTATATGTATATTATTTAGAGTACTTGAAATATCACTTTAGACAATATTTGTAACATGACTCACTTTTGGTTGTTCCCTAGCCACTGTAGGCACAGCTTTAAAACATAGATATTGTAAAATTTTCAAGTCTAATGCATCATATGTATTGTATGCTCACAACTTCCTTGAATATTTTATCAAACCTCATATTGGGGCTAGAAAATATATAATTTCAAGCTAATATACTCCTCTCGTTATCATGCATGGCTTATTTTAAAAATCAACCAAGCACATGATATATGCATTATCAATCATAAACATGATCTCTTCGGATTATTTTGTACCAAAGAATTGAAATTTGTCCTACTTACTTAAGGATAGGTTTAGGGCTCTATAAACGCACCTGAAAACCCTTTATTTGTATGCCTTATCATTGATTCATGAAATCATCACAAGTTTAAATTGTCTTCTCTTATACTTCCCCATACTTTCTTTTTTTGGGTAAAGGACAGGGCAATAGCCCTATTTCTCCCTCCTTCTATACCTAATTCTGTCTCTCCCTCTTTCTCTTCTCTCTTTCCATTCCTCATTCTATATCATATAGATTCATATAAATTATGAACTGAATGTTTGTTTTACAATTAAGTGATGAATGTTTTAAAATAGTTTCTTGTTATACTCGCCACTTGCTTGGTCCTCTCACTTTGATTTATAGTTTATCCATAATGTCTCTGATCTTCTCCAAACACATGTAGCTTTCAAACTATTGACTTCCTTTATTTGTAATCATATGTGTTTATGTATCCAATGCTCATTTTTTGTTATGCTTACATGATTCTCAGGGATGAGAGTGAAAATGTGACAGAAGTTGTTCAGAATGTTTGTGATATATTGGACAAGAAAGATTTATTTGTGACTGACCACCCAGTAGGAGTGGATGATCGTGTTAAAGAAGTGATCACAATACTCCAAAACCATCAACCTGAAGATGTTGTAATGGTAGGGATATGGGGAATGGGGGGCATAGGCAAAACAACCATTGCCAAATCCATTTACAATGAAATTGGACGCAAGTTTGAGAGTAGAAGTTATCTTCCAAAGATCAGAAAAACATGGAATAAAAAAAAGGGTCAAGTGAGCTTACAGAACCAACTTCTTTCTGAAATATGCAAGACAACAAAAATGAAGATAAATAATGTCGAATCAGGAAAAATCACATTGAGAGATAGACTTCGGCATAAAAATGCACTGGTTGTACTTGATGATGTGAATAAGTTGGCTCAATTGAATGCTTTAGTTGGAAGTCGTGAGTGGTTTAAACCTGGAAGTACAATAATAATCACAACTAGAAATAAACGTCTACTACGTAAAAAGGATTGTTATGTTTATGCGATGAAGAACTTGGATGAAGAGGAATCTATTAAGCTTTTTCGTTGGCATGCATTTAAACAAGAAAGTCTAAAAGAGGGATTTGTTGAACTTTCAAGAGATATAGTGGCCTACTCTGGGGGACTTCCATTAGCTCTTGAAGTTCTTGGCTCCTATTTATTTGATAGAGAAGCAGAGGAATGGAAGTGTGTACTGGAGAAACTTAAAAGAATTCCCAATGACAAGATACAAAAGAAGCTAAAAATAAGCTTTGATGGTTTAGATGCTTTGGACAAAGAAATATTCCTTGATATATCTTGCTTCTTTATTGGGATGGATAGAAATGATGTGGCACAGATATTAAACGGCTGTGAATTTTTTGCTGATATTGGAATCAAAACCCTTGCAGAGCGTAGCCATATAACCTTTGATGAAAACAACATGCTTGGTATGCATGATTTGCTACGAGAAATGGGAAGAGAAATAGTTCGTGAAAACTCTCAAAGTGAGCCTGGAAAGAGAAGCAGGTTATGGTTTCATGAGGATGCAATTACGGTATTATCAGAACATATGGTATTGCTAATATTTAATGCTTCCTGTCAACATGTATGCATTGTAAAACTCATTTTGTAGTAACACACTCCATGAGCTTGATTATAAGATATATGTTCCTATTTTACTTTTCGGAAAACAAATAAAACAAATGCACATTTCGATTTTATTATGCTTTTGCTTTTGCAGGGAACAAAGGCCATTGAAGGACTGTCTTTGAAATTGTCACAAAGTAAAAAGATGCAATTTCATACAGAAGCATTTAAGAAGATGAAGAGACTCAGATTACTTCGTCTTAACAATGTACAACTTAGAGGAAACTACAAAAATATCAGTAAACATCTCAAATGGCTTTGTTGGCATGGCTTTCCAGTAAAATACATTCCTAGAAAGTTTCGTCAAGAGGAATTGATTGCTATTGACTTGAAATACAACAACCTCATACAAGTGTGGAAGGAACCCTTGGTATGTACATTAATAATAGTTTCACTGAAAAATTGCAAATAGATGCTTTGAATCTGTAGCATTATAGTAGATTTAGTTTCCTTGTATAGTATCATCATAATTTTTTATTTTTGAAATTAAATGTTTCCATTGTAGTTATTGGAAAGGCTGAGAATCCTCAATCTCAGCCATTCTCCTTACCTGGTGCAAACTCCTGATTTCTCAAATCTACCGAATCTTGAAACATTGGTTCTAAAAGATTGTCCAAGCTTGTCCAAGATACATCATTCTATTGGGCTTCTTCATAAACTTCTTCTACTTGATTTGGAGGGTTGTATTGGCCTTCAAAGTCTCCCAAGAAGCATTTATAGATTAAAATGCTTAAAAACTTTTGTTCTTTCCGGCTGTGTGAAAATTGAGAAGTTAGAGGAGGATATAGAGCAAATGGAATCTCTAACAACTCTAATTGCTCCTACATTAAAAGAAGCGCCCCTTTCTTTAGTGAGATTAAAAAGCATCTTATATCATGTGATTCCTTCTCTTTTCCAGTCTTGGATATCCCCAACAGATAATCTACTACCTTTCATTCCAACACATGTGGGCATGACATCAAGATTTTTGTGTGATCCGCTAAATAGTATTCATCATCCTCCAACAAGTTGCAGCAGTGAAACAAAGCAACAATATCTTTTGTTGCAAGATGGATCAGAGATTCCTAATTCTTTGTGTGCCACAAATTGTATGGACATCTCGAGGCTTGAAAATTGCTTTGTGATTCAAATTGGAAAGAATTCTCAAGTCTCTCGTACACTTTCAAAAAGGATTTTACAGGTTCTCTTTCTCTCAAATTAGATTTTCCTTGTTTTTTTTTTGGGAAAAGGACTTTTAGCTACATATATATTACCTCTGGTCCTTAATATAAAAACTAATTAACTTTTTTTGGAGAGATAAAGGAAGCTATTTGATTGATATATTTCTCATTTTTCTTCAAAATAATTTATCTAACTTATAAATTGTTATATAATCTAATGATACACATAACAATTTTAAAAAGTTAACTGGCTCTTTATATTAGGGACCGAAGGTAATATTTATATAGTATAGTTAAATTAGAGGTTGTGTTTCTGTTATTGTCCAGGGATCGAATCTTGTAAAGTATAGTGATGATTGTGTTCTCCCTGGTGACAACTACCCATATTGGCTAGCATTCAAAGGTGAAGGACCTTCTATACAATTTGAAATGCCTCCAGTTAATGGACGTGATCTTTTAAAAGAAATGATTGTTTGTTTTGTATGTCATTTAAGCAACAAGGTATGTGAATTTTGTATAAATCGCTTAATGATAATAAATAATACAAAGAAAACCACTTTGATCTACATGGAAGACAAACTAAAATCCATGGGAGAAGTAGAGAGGAAGGAACTAATATCAAATGTGGAACCTGATGACCATGTGGAGGTGAAAGCCATTTTTGGGAATGGATTCATTGTGAAGAAAACAGTTGTGTACTTGATATATAAAGAGTCATTTGATAAACAGCTGGAGCCTTCAACATCTAAAACTACACAAATGTGAAGAGGAGGAGGAGGAACATCAACCTATTAGGCTTCAAAAGACAATGAAGATTTAAAATTTTGAAACTTTGTTCCAAATTTTGTTGAACAACACTTTTGATGAAGTCATTGTATTTCACTTAAGAATTAAAACGCATGTAAATGCATGGTTGTGCATAAATGATTATACGGTCCCATTTGTGGTTCTCTTTTACATATAATATGTGGTGATATCCCTCTTTCTTCTTCCTCCCTCTTTATGGCAAAAAAATAAAATGAAAATAAAATTGTATCAAAATTAGTATATTACAAAAATAACCAAATAGAGTGAAGAAATGTTAGACTAAATTGAGAGGTAAAAAGGGTTAGAATTATTATTCTTTTTGGGTATACTTAGAATTATTATTCTTTTTTGGTATACTTGATAAGAAATGAAGTTACCTAATCCTTCTATGACTTGTTCATGATAGAAGACTGATAATATTATTAAGTATGCATCAAATATACATGAGATTTGTGTATTATACCAAAGTAATTAAGCTTTTTGGTTAGACTCATGTAATGTTTATAATTATCACATTAGTTATTGAAGATCTTGCATTTAGAATCTAATTAACTTTACCAATTATTTCTAGCATGATTGGACTATGATCATGTGACTTCCTTTCTTCTCTCTTCAACACAATAGGTTCCGTGGAAGCCATATTCACCACCTGCATATAAGTGTATTTGTTATAACCCTACATCCATTTAACCTTTTGTGTTCTGACTGTTTTCTTTGAAGGATTGGAAGTGTTTTTCTTTTTGACAATTTTATTAATTTTTCTTGCTCATCATTTTCTTTCTTTATGAATAAAAGGATGAGCAACGAGTCAATGATGTGGTGAAAATAGGAACATAAAACCAAATCAAATCGGTCAAGAACCGCCGAACCGATCTTTGGTCTGGTCTGATGCACCCATTTGAATAGATAGAAATTGATCCGAATTAAATTGGGCAACCCAATTTTAAGCCCGTGTTATTATCTTTCTAAAAAAAATCTCTGGAACAATGTCGTTGTATATTTTTAAAATAAGATAAAAACTTAAAAGAGACATTAAAATCATGCTTTAAAAAATCGGATCAAACCTGTCGGTTCAGGCTAGGAATCGATGAACCGGCTACTTGTCCAATATGATTTGTTGCTAAACCAGATGGAAGTCAACCAGGCATAACCCCAGTCCAACTTGATTCTAACCCAGTAACCCGGTGGTCTGAAGGAGTTAGGCGGACAACTTTTTTGAAAGGAAAAAAAAAAGGAGGGAGGTATCGCTCAGTCACAGTAGGGGAGGGGGAGGTGGTCATGGAGGAAGAGACGGAGGGTGGCGTCGGTGGTGGAGACAAGGGCAGTGGCGTCACAGCTGTTGGGGAGGTAGTTGTGTTGATGAGACTAAACGTGGTGTGGAGAAAGTCATGGTGGAAGAGATGGAAGAAAGAAATAGAATGAAGATGGAATATGTATTTTAGAATTACTTTTAGAATCATTAGCATGTTTGTCAAATTGTTAGAATCACTTTTAAAATTATTTTTACGTGAGTTGAAATCAAATTTATCTTATATACTTATCTCAAATTGTGTAAAATTATTTTTTAAAAATTATGAAGTCCAGAAAAAAAGAAAAGAAGTAACTAAGCGGGTAAACTCTGCTCAACCAAAAAAAAAATTAGCACGGTAGATGAGGGAAGTGACAGAAGCGGCAGAGGAGGCGTGGGCGGATAGTGACAGCTTTCATCTCTCCCGCCTATGAAGCTGTCACGCATGGCTTTGCCCTTTTTGTTTTCCGTGTTTTAATACGTTGCTTTATTTTTTTTAAATACAAATAAAAAATAATTAATTATTATTTATATTAATATGAAAATAAAAATATATTTTTGTACTGTCTACAAATAAATAGAAATATTACTTAAAACAATTTATAGCAGAGCATGTACTTTGCTCTCTTTTTTTATACAAAAATTATTACTTATTTATCCAATTATAATCTTATTCATAAAATAATTTAATAATTATCATATTTATTTAAATATTATTTATATAATTAAATTTTACCTATTTTAATTAAATTATACTATTTTTATTGCTTGATCCGAATCCACTAATCTTTAAACTATCATCTCAATCAATTTATTATCGGTCCCATTTTTTGAAAATTAAAATGCAGTGTGCGTGAGATGCACCCAGAGCCCTAAACATTTTGTCTACTCAGTGCTCATTGCCAACCTCCGACACTCAGACACCTTCCTTCTCCTGGCTTCCTTCAACTTCGACCTTCCTCTGATGCCGACGACTTGACTAGGTTTTCTTCGCAATTGAAGAGATCATTGAGATGGCTTGATTTTGGAAGGAGAAATCCTTATATGAAGATCAAAAAGTGGAAGGAAGCTCTCTGCGACTGCAAGGCTTCTTTTCAACTATTGGAGGTGGGGAAAAGTTGGAGAGAGAGGGGAAAGATGAAAGGAAAGAGAAGACCGAAGTGGGTGAAAAATTACTAATTTTTTTTTGGCCCGAGGTGAAAAATTAATAATTGAAAAGAAGAGAAAGTGATATGGCAAGTAATAAATGAAAAGTTTATTCCAAGTAGATAAATAACATCAACATCAAGGAGGAAAAAGAAAAATAGTGAGAGCCAGAAGGTAGCGATTTAAAATTGAGTAACAAATTAATTTTTAAAAAGATATATTCATGCAAGTAAATTTAAATTAATTCTATTGTACTTATAGATTCATGGCTAGCTTATAAAAAGAAAGTAAAATTATTTTCTTAAAAATAAACCAATAACTTCTTTACTATCTCTGAATGTTACTATGAGGACTAATTGAAAATTAAATTTAATATAAATATAAAATCGTATCCATTTTATTCTTAATATTTAGTTATTTTTTCTTAAACTACTTATATCAATATTTTTTTGATTATAATTAGATACTATAAATAATCAAATATATACTATATATGGAAAAATTCTACTTTCTCCTCACTTTTAAGAGTTAAACCAGTAACAATTTATATCAATTCACATTGTTTTTATACATTATTCTTACGTAAATATGTATAGTTTATTGTAAAAAGAAATATATGAGTTTGTTTTAAAAAAGAAAGAGATATGTGTAATAAAATCATGCCCTTCTTTATATTTTTAATATTTTCAATTCGTTTTTCTTTTTTTATAAAAATAATGAGTGATGAGGCGCTGCCACGCCTTCCTGGGATCCACCATCTCCACTCAGTTCACGCACTCTCTTTGTTGTCTCCATCTGAGGAAGGAACCGGTTTTTGTTGACACCTGACAGGGTAAGGCCACTGTTTTTTTAATTTTTAATTTTTAATTTTTTAATATCACATGAATTAATTAATTTAACTGATCTAATCTCTCTACAGTTGTTATAATTAAGAGTGGAGGTAGAATCTGGTTGACCGAGTGGGTGAAATGGCCGCGTGATGAACTGTGAAGTGATTTCTTTGACTGAACCGGACGCCTTAGAACCAAACCGCGCTTCGCAACCTTGCGTGTCTTCAACTTCTAGTTGGCAATTTTGGACCTCGCATTCAAAATTATCTTCTGAGCTTTAACGCCGTCGACTCCCTTCCCTCCTCATGCTTTGCTCGCTTCAGCAAAATGGGTGGCCCCATCTTCGTTACTCCTCAGAGGTCGCATTGCACAATTCCATTATCCCAAGCCTCATCGTCTTCCTCCTCCAGCTATCGCCCCGCCGTTATTTTTCCCCTGTGAGTCCTCTCTGTCTCTTTCTATCTCTAATAAGCACCAAACTCATTCATAAAGAATTCTTGCATTAATTGCTTTTTCGGGTAATTGGGCTCTGATTAGAATTCGAAATTGATCTTTCTAGATATTTCTGCTACTGTTGAGCTTAAATGCTTCTGCCAAAAGTTTGGCGATTTGGTGGGTCATTTTGTGTTGATGATATTTTCTTCATTGATTCTCAGGGTTTAGGGAACAATTCGGGTGACTACCAGAAGTTGGTTCAGACATTGAATGACAAGTATGGCGTGCCCACGGCGGTAGCTAAGGTGTCGAGGATCGATTGGCCAAGGAATGCGGCTGGTTTGGTCGACCCCAAGTACTGGCGTGGCACTGAAACCTAGGCCTGTGCTGGATTGGTAAGGTTAATTTATTTCTTTCTCTTTCCCAATGCAAGCAAACAAAGAAGCACACATCGTATATGATTCATAAAATGCAAGCCATTTGCTTAAGATTAGGAATGCCTTTTCGGGTCTTAGATAATTACCTGGTTACGAAACTGTTCTTTGGTCTATGTAGGTATTTGACGAGGGTTCATGATGCTGTTCCGGAGGCAAAGGAATTGGGACGAGGTTAACTTACAGTCTGGCCTTTTGCATTGGTCCTTGAATCATAGCCTCGTTAACTGAACTATCAAGCCAAAAATGATTTTTCTGCTAATATAAAGTCCAGGTGACCATGAAATTTAGAGCAATTGTTCATTGTCTTCCACCCCTGCCATTTTTCTGCATCACAGAACGTTTGAATCCCCATTGGCCCATCATGTCTTCTTTGTGCACCATCAATTTACAAATCCTAATCCCTGCAAATAATCTTGATTTAGGTGCGACTTTATCCTTGATTGGACACGCAGCAGGAGGATGGCTTGCGCGTGTCTACATGGAAGAATTTGGGATGTCTCATATTTCCATGTTATTGACTCTTGGAACCCCTCACCTGTAATTTTCTTGTTCATCGATATGAAATCCTCTAAAATGGTTTGGAGTTGGTCAATGGTTAATCCTTACGGCATAGTTTGTTTACAGAATGCATTACTAATTTTAGTTAAAGCGAAGTGATCTTTTAGTTGTAAGAAGCATATAAAATATGTTAGCCTTTAAAGAAAATTTTGCGTTCAATATTGTTGTTAATTTAAGTCCATTAATACACAATTAACAGGGATGGCGATGCAACTTAATTTGAAGCTGATGTGATTTCAAGTGCTTAATTGGCATTGAATTACAAAGTTCACCAATCCTCATTTCAAATTACTTGGCTCCTGCCGAGTGCTGAGTGAAAACTTAACTGCAGCATGAACTTCACTTTAGGACACATGAACCATCTTTTTTAACTATCTGCTGATGAGCTTGCTGTAAGGATGAAAAAGAAGATACTGATTGAAGGGCTGATATAAAATGTTAAAACTCTGGGAGATCTAATGAAACAAGGTGCATTTTTTGGGGGACTAAAAGTTACTGCCACTCCTTTAATTTATTCAAACATGAAGGAAACGGTTTTCTAACTCACTCTGGTTCATGATAATAAAACCCTGATAAAGTTTTCTTCAACATTATTCTCAGCCCGCCTCCAAATGACACACCTGGGGTTATTGACCAACCACGGGGTCTCCTGAACTATGTTGAACAAAACTGCTCAACAGCTGTTTACACCACTCAAATGAAGTATGTTTGTATTGCTGGCAGGTAAACTCATTCTTCATGCCTTTCTGAATGGGTTATTGATTTGTTGGATAGGTGTGAAATTATTTTCTCTGCTCAGTTCCTCAAGTGCTATATGCTTTAACAGCTTTAGATGTTCAACTTTGTGATCCTTGAGACAGATGTGCCTTGATGGATTTTCAAGTACATATGGATTCTGAAGTATTTGAATGTGGTAGTAAACCAAAAGTTTTTGAAATCTAAAAGACCAACAACACCTTGGTTCATTGTGTTTTAGGGCTTGTTTGGGAAGTAACAAAACCTAGGTTTCAAACCTTGGTTTCACAGAATCCGAGGTAAGTATGTGAGAGAGTTTTGTCTCGGCTTGCGTGAAATAGCTTTTGAGAATTGATTGGCAAACAAGCTCTTAGTTAGGAACTATGCTTATGGCTTAATACCTCCTGATGATCTAAAATCTTGAATTGGTAACGACTTTTGGAGTTAATCGGATGAAGACATTACCATAAATATTTGTAAAGAGGTCAATATCTTTGCTATCTGCTATCTTCAGTGTAACTTCAATGGTCCAAGCAAAAAGAGTGATTTATAATATGGATTTTAATTGAGTACAGCTATTTGCAGATATAGTGAAGGGGCTCAGTTTTTTGGCCAGTCAAATGCAGAAGTTGAATCTGTGGTACCCATAAATGGTTCTCAGCTAGTTCCTGAAGCTGTTGTTATGAGTGCTTCAAGCAATTCTCTACCTACTACTACGACTTTTCGCACTTGCTTTGTTGGACAAGGTTACAAACAGGTGATTAAATCATTTCAAAGTAAAATTTCATCATGATTCCAATGATGTTCCCAAATGTGTCATGGATCCTTCATTGTCGGTGACTGAAGTCATGAGATTTTGTTAGGTCTGTGGGCAGGCAGAGGTATGGGGTGATGGTGTGGTGCCAGAAGTATCAGCCCATCTTGAGGGTGCCCTCAACATTAGCTTGGCTGGAGTTTGTCACTCACCTGTTGGTTCAGATGATGAGTTCAGACCTTGGTATGGTTCCCCTGCTATTCTGGAGCAATGGGCCGAACACCTTCTCAATTAAATTGAAAGGATCAATTAGCATTTTGTTCATGACGGTTTGTTGTTAACAGAGCACAATTATATTGTCTGATGTAGAGATGGGAATACGGGGCCCAACCCGTCAGCCCGCCACAAAATGGCGGGTTCGGGCTCTTTCAGCCCGCCCCACCAACCTGTGGGTTATGGTGGGCCGGCCCGCATAACCCCTTTTTTTTTTAAAAAAAAATAATAATATCATATATGCTTTTTTTGTTTCATTTTTTCATTTTGATATTTTTTTAGAAAGGAAAAAGTAACATTAAATTCTATTTTTTTAGGATAAATAACACATAATACATTCAAAAGTAGTATAAATATTTTTTTTCATGTTAACTATCAATAATACTATATTTAAAATTACAATAAAACATTAATGTTTATATATTTATAAATTATAAGAAAATGTAGTGAGATAATATTATTTTTTGGACCAAAATAAAATAATATTGTATAGTAAAAAAGTTTTTAAATTATATTTTATTAATTTTTTTATTAATTATATTTTTTTGGCGGGTTGGCGGCCGGCTTTCGCCAGCCCGTTGGGGGGGGTGGGCTCTTTCAGCCTGCCCCGCCCAGCCCGCGGTTCAAAGTGGGCCAGCCCGCAACCCGCGGGCTGGCCTGCTTTCCCATTACTAGTCTGATGTATGTATAGTTCACTGTTCACCTCAACTAGTAGGAGAGAACTTGTTGTTTTTACTATACTTGGTACTATGAGATGTAGACTACAATAAGTGTAATCAATGTAAAGTCATGATCGGTTTTTTTGGGATGCTTTGAACAGTAAAATAAATGGCCATATGCTACACTTTTAAAAATATTTAGGCAAATGCTACAGTTAAACTCGTTCTTCAAACGAACGAGTTTAAATTTGTACTGAACTCGTTCACCTGAAGAACAAGTTCAGTACATCCTTTTTTTTTATTAAAAAAACCCCAAACTCAGTTCAGCAGCTAAGCGAGTTTGGGGTTCTTTTTTTTTTTTAATTAAAAACCCCCAAGCTCGTTCAGCAAGGAATGAGTTTGGGGGTCCCACCTCCCACCCCCCTATTATTTTTAAAATCATCCCAAACTATTCTTTTAGAAAAGAATAAATCCTTACAAATTATTTTGATAAAAAGTTGGATATGAAAAATGAAAAACATTGCATTTATAATTTATACACTCTCTCGCTTTTTATAAAATAAGGTCATTTTTTAAAATAAAATTGCTATGCTTTTGTTAAAAATAAAACAATTATAATTTATGAATTTAGTAACAAAATTGTTTTACAAAAAAATCATTTACTTGGTTTGAATCTAAAAGAAACAGATGGAATATTTATATTCTAATATACCTTTCTGGTCCTAGTCTTTACTTGGTTTGAATAGAAGGTGACCGGAAAGGTATATTAAAATAGAAGTATTACATCTGTCTCTTTTAGATTTTACATATGTATATTAGAATAAGTTATAAAGAAAGAAATAATCAAGAAATTTTATTGGATATGCAATAAATAGAAAAGACAATTGAAATATTTTTACTGGAGATAATATGAATGATGTGATACCTCAAAAGTATCTAATTATTTTTTGTAAAACAATTTTGTTACTAAATTAGTAAATTATAATTGTTTTATCTTTAACAAAAGCATAACAATTGTTTTAAAAAATGACCTTATTTTATAAAAAGCTAGAAAGTGTATAAATTATAAATGCAATGTTTTTTATTTTTTATATTCGTCTTTTTATCAAAATAATTTGTAAGGATTTATTTTTTTTCTAAAGGGATAGTTTGGGATGATTTTAAAAATAATAACTTTTCTTTTTTCTGAAAATTGATTTAAAAATAATAATTTTTTTTTATTATTTGGGAGGGGGATGTGGGATTTGGGGGTGGGCCTGGGAGTTTTTAATTAAAAAAAAAACAAAACCCCAAACTCGTTCATTTGGGGTTTTTTTAATAAAAAAAAAGGATGTACTGAAGTTGTTCTTCAGGTGAACGGGTTCAATACAAATTTAAACTCGTTCACCTGATGAATGAGTTTAACTGTAACATTTACCTAAATATTTTTAAAAGTGTAGCATATGGCCATTTATTTTACTGTTCAAAGCATCCCAAAAAAACCAGTCATGATCTCAAAATATTTCCAGTCAACTTTTCCTTTTATAAAAAGTGAATTGTACATCTCACCCTAAAAAAAAAAATTTGTATTGTACATATAATATCTCTTTTAATAGATTTGATATTTTTATAAAAAAGAAAAGATAAGAACACTAGCGAAATTGAACTTTGTATCTAATTGGACCAAAGCAAAAGTCCAATAGACTTAACGGTACTCGATACCCCACACATATAAGAGGAACAGACGGACTAAAATGCTCATACTGGAGAACGCTGTCGTCTTCTTTTTTTTGGCCATCGGAGAGAACTCGTTACTCAAAACAAAAGAGGGTCTGATACACAAGTCTGGCACATTATACTGCATAACAAAAGTTGGCCTCAAATACATGAAAAAAAGTGGCAGTAGCTAGAGGCGGTGGAGATTCTAGGCAACTCCCTTAAAGCCAAAGCCACCAAACAAATTGGTGGTAGCATTTCCCTCGTGAGGAATCAGAGAAAAAGAGATTAAGGGTCTGTTTGTTTCCTTGGTTTAGAAACAATTCTTTTGTTTTCAAAAGATAGAAAAACAAAAAAAATGTTTGGTGATATTTTTTTAGATGAGGCTTTTTTTTTTTGAAAAATAAAACAGGAACACAATTTTTAAAAAACCAAAAACAAAAATTTTTTTTACTTGTTTTCGTTTTTGCATTTTTTTTTAGTTTTTGTTTCAAAAAATTGGGAAACTCTTTCTTTTTCGCTCGATGGAATTTTCTCCATTTAAAATCTGAGCTTTGATCAAAGTTTCACATTCCGGTGTCAGTATATTTATTTTTCAATGTAATTTTTTTTATAACAATATATCAAAACAGATCTTTTGAAAACTGTTTCGGAACTAAAAAATTGAAAACAAACAAGCCCTAAATTTCACTCTCTTTCAACATGTCGAAAACAACACTGAAGGGTTCCTTGCAGCCAATCTCAATTGTTAATGGGAAGGTAATCCCAACGAGTAGCCAACGTAACAAGTTTTGGAGCTGTTTTTTATAAACAAATTCTCCATGATTTACTCATTCCCGCCCACGTTTCTTTGCGTCATTGACTCGAATCGTGTGTTGCATAATATAAATCATTTTCTTTTTTTTTATGGAAAATATAAATCATTTTCTCACACCTTAATTTCAACCATGAATTTAACTTTGATGCCAAAAAAAAAAAAAAAAAAAAACCACTACATAACGGTGTTGCTGGCGGGAAAGAAACGGTACTGGGTTGATGGGATGCGACCATTGCAGGAGCGTGGCATGTGGACAGCGGAGTCAGCTCTTGAGGAGCTGTTTCCTTGAGTAGGACAGTTTGTATGCAATTGCGCCACATTATTTAATGCATGACATGATGGCATTTTTTAGGTCCAACGTATGGTTTGGGTCTTAATATATTGAATTATATATAGTGTGAAAGTAACTTGTAACAACCACAGACCTTTCAAGAAGGGAACAAAACAATGTACACATGGACCCAAAAACAAAGTGTAAAATATATATCAATTGTCCCCTTGGGTTGGATCACCCTTTCGTTCATTCTATTCTTCTTGGATTTTTTTTTTAAAAATGGTTAAGGTGTTTATAATTTTTCTTTAGGTTTCTTATCAAAAAGCCAAAAGCTTCATAATGCTCAAGGCTTCAAGTCAGTGGGTTATCTTGCATCAATCTTTTATTATTCTAGGGTAAATGACATTAGGGACGATTAAAAAGAATTAAATGACGTTGAAGGACAACTACATTCATAAACATAACTACATAAGGTTAAGGTTTCCATAATTTTTCTTTAGGATTTTTCTCTATAAATTTATCATGGAGCTATTTCTCAGAAATGAAACAACTTTTGCTTATAACTTTATGACTATGGGTGGAAATTATGCTAGCCTAGACTAGATTTTATATAAATAGGTCCAAGCCTACATCAAAGATCTGAAGCTTGAGCTTGGGTGGAGGTTTTTATTTTCCCCAGGCATGACCCCTGAGTTTAAGTTTTTAAAAGTTTTGACAAGGCTTGAAGACTTTTTAAATAGGGTTAAGATATATGTATTCGAATTCATTTTAACCCTTCAATTCGATTTAAAAGCCTACTTAAAATATATGTATCCAATTCATTTTAACCCTTCAATTTTATTTTAAAAGCCTACTACATTATATCTTAAAAACCTACTGCCCATTCTCACATGCAATATAAGGGCCCTTTTGGATCAATGAAAATTGATGGATGGACAAGGAAAATAGCTGATTTTCCACTACTTGACATATTTGGTCAGACATGGAAAATTACTGTTCATTACAAGGGAAAATGCAGTCCTTCCACTAAGCTAAGGAAAATAAGCTCTTCCATAGAAAAATATTATGAAACTACAAAATTATCCCAGATCCAAAACATTATTAGTTTATCAACATCATCCAATGACCAAATATTTATACAGTATCAGTTTATCAACATCATCCAATGACCAAATATTTATTATTAATTTATAACATTTATTAAAAACAATAATAATGAATCCGTGGTAACTAAAATTATTATTGATTAACTAAATTTGTTTATGATAGAAACTATCTTTATCATTTTTAATAATAATTATAATTATTTTTTGTACTTATTTCGTATATTTCTCAAATAACTATAATAATAAATAATTATTTTATTAATATTTTAAATCAATGGCATTATATTCATTTACTCTAAATTCATTTTACATATTTTGTTAATAAGGGCAATATGGTCCTTTCATACATTTTTTCTACATTCCTAATCACCTTTTAACTCAATCAAATATAAATTTTTCTATCAAATCATTTTTCATTTCAGTGCATATCAAGCATCTTAGGCCAAAAATTTTTTCTCTCTCTTCCTCTCCATTCTCTTCCATTTCTTTTCACTCCCATCAATTTTTTGATCCAAATGGACCCTAAGAGTTTGGTAAGAAAAAAAATCACTAGTGGCAGCAACTACCTGAACAAATAAGAATAAAAAACAGTTACATGTTTATTAAGAATGTATATTTTCCAAAATCATCCAAGCTCAAATGTGAAGCTAGACTTTATCCTTTTTGTTATCCGCATAAACTGAGACAGACTTCTCTCATTAATTAGATTATAATATTTCATTGAGACATTACTAAAATAAACATTCAGGATGCTTAAACAAACGAAGTAAATCATAGACATTATAACAAAAAAAAAAAAAAGAACTTTAGTGACGGAATTTTTGTTTAGGGTTTTTCTTAATAAATTTATCATGTACCACAACAGTACTAATTTAAATTTGCATCCCACTTAAATAAGTTAAATTAATTAATCATAGTAATTTAAATTTGCATCGTACGTAAATAAGATAAATTAATTAATCACCTCAATAAGAAAGACTAGTACCCAAGCAAACATAAATGAAAAAACTTCGTGAATAGCCTTATTTGTATTAGTGTTGGATAATCACATTTATGCAGGTCAAAATAAAATTCTTCTCATATACTTATTTTATAAAAAATAAATCATATTGAAAAAATAGCTTTCATCAAATAGTTCAAAAGAGTATATTGTTGGCTAACGTTGGTGGAGTAGTTGAAAAATGGGAACTCCTTAAATCTATCATCATCAATCATGGTGAGATGGAAGGTGGAAAATGTGGGGTTGATGTCTTGGGGTTCCTAATCCAAATAAAGCCAAAAAAGATAATCCAAGACTCGCCTATACAAGTTTGTCTCCACGTTTCGTCTCCCCATAAATCGCCTTCAAGACGCCCTTGTTTCATTTCACTATTTCTCCGTTGACTCTCCTGCAGAAGCAGCAAAAGCCTCGTACCCCCCCCTCTCTCTCTCTCACACACATTGGTTCGTGATCTCTCTTTCACCAATCCAGCTCCCCCCCCCCCGGAAACAAAAAAAGCCTCTGATTGATTCGTGGTGTCTCTCAATTCACAGGAAATTTTCCGCTCCATCTCCAACTGTAATTTATTTGTTTGGTTTGACTGATGATGATGCTAGTTGCTGCAGTTTTAACGGATTCTTCTTCTTCTTCTTCTTCAGCAGAAAGAAACCATTGATCCTTCCAAAAGCTTAACATCTGTAAAGATTCCATGGATCTGGTGAATGAGCCTTTGAGCCAGCAGGGTAACCGTTATTCCTTTCACTTTCTTGTTTTCTTTCCTTTTTCGATCCTTTCACTTCCCGTGGGAACATAACAAAATAAAAATAATAAATGTTTATTTTAAAAGGAAAAAACTGTTGGCTAAATCGGCAAACAGTGAGACATGGTAATAGAACTGTTGGAAAATTATACAATTTAAACGGAGGCAAGATTTCTATCTCTAGAATTCCCTTATTCTTCTCATGTCTCTTATCTTTGTATATATCTTAAAATAGAGTGATAATGATGGTATTTACAAATATTGAAGAGGGAATATCTCTTTAAGCATATACATCTTTAATTAAAAGTTGTAAACATATATTAGATTTATTAAACCTTATATATTAATTTATGAGGCAATATAATAAAGACATGACTTATTTTCAAAATATATCCTTTTATTATAAAATATTTCAATAATATTTAGAAATGTTATTTCTTTAATACATCCTAAATTTCCAAGGAAAAAAATAAAGAGGGATATTTTGATCAACACAAAAAATTAATTCTTACCGAGAACCTTTGCCTGTGTTTGAAACTTCTAGAATTTATGGCCTTTAAATATAATTTATAGTATTAAAAGTCTCTCAAGTCTTATTTACTCCTTTTCTTGTTTCCATTTTGGAGTAAACTCAAAAGCTTCCTACTACCAGCACCTATAAAATTAGATTTTGTTATTAAATTGAAAAGCTTTTCATGAATTTTTTGGGGGAAATCCCAAATAAATAGCTCCTTAATTCCACAATCGCAAGTTAGCCCCAAAAGCTTGATAATGCTCAAGACCTCAAGTCCAGTGGGTTATCTTGCATCAATCTTTTATTATTCTAGGGTAAATGACATTAGGGACGATTAAAAAGAATTAAATGACATTGAAGGACAACTAAATTCATAAACATAACTACATAGGGTTAAGGTTTCTATAATTTTTCTTTAGGATTTTTCTCTATAAATTTATCATGGAGTTATTTCTAGGAAATGAAACAAGTTTTGCTTTTAACTTTATAATTAGGAGTGGAAATAGGCTAATCTAGGCTAGACTTTATATAAATAGGTCTAAGCCTACATTAAATATCTAAAGCTTTAGTTTGGGTCTGAGCTTGCTTGGAACTTTTTTTAGGCATGAGCTCTAAGCTTGAGCTTTCAAAAGTCTTGACATGTCTGAAGATTTTTTGACATAAAATGTAGGCTTTTAAATAGGGTTAAAATATAAATATATATATATATATCTCTCCAACGACCTTGACGCGTAAACAATAATGCAAAGCCATTCAATATTCCATGCCCATTAAACAATGGTTTTGATTTTGTTAATTAGTCATCTTAATAGGAAAGACACGGAAAGACAAGCAATTCTTCCCATAATTCACTTTCTTTCTCATCTCTTTGTTCCATTCATTTCACCATCTGTTTGCAGAAGCAGCAAAAGCCTCCTAAATCTCTCTCTCTCCCTCTCTCTCTAGATCTGTCATAAACTAGATTCGCCAACCCAGCAATTCACAGGTCACTTTCCGCTCCATCCCCCACCTTTCTTGTTTATGGTTTGATTGATGATGATGCAAGTTGCTCCACTTTTAACGTATTCTTCTTTTTTTCATCTTCAGAAAGAAAGAAAGAAACGATCCATCGTTCCAACATTCCAAATACCTTTGAAGATTCCATGGATATGGTGAATGAGCCTTCCAGCCTGCGGGGTAAACCATTATTCCTTCTCTTTTCCAACAATCCATTTCATTTTGAGTGGGACGATGTTAGTATGCCAATTCAGAAAATGAGAAAATAAAAAGATTTAGATAAATCACATATGGACACAAAAGAAAATTATTGTGGGTATTTTCACAATTGAAAACCTATTTGATAATAATATAAAGTTAATGGTCATTTCTAACTAAAAAGTTTTCGCAAAATATAATTGGGCATTCGAAAGGTTTTTTCGGTTTTAAAAGTGTTTGAAAAATTTATTTTGTATTAATTTCATCCCAAGTTAATACATTCCCCAGTGGTTAATGTTTGTTGACCAATTTTGTTGACGTGCCTTGTTGATGTGTCATCCGCTACACTTTTTTTTTTCAACTCGCAATTCTAAATAAAAAAAATTTAAAAAAGACGACACGCACAGTCCGACACTTTGATAGAGGAAGAAGACGACATTGCTTGTGCCGTCTCTTCATGGCATTCACATTCTTCCATGACACAACCGTCCTTTTCTCTGTACTCTTGAAGGAAAACCACCAGCTCAGGCGTATCGTAATCCATCATCATCGCCTTCTCCATCTGTCAGGTTCTTCTCTCTGCTCTATTATCACTCCTCGTCCTGTTTATTGCAATCTCCCTTATCACAAAACTCTTGTTGCTCCTGTGCTTTTGACGCCTTGATGATTCCTCATCGCCCATGAAATATCCATCTGATTTCCATTGTAACAAAAAACTCCTAATCTGCACAAATTGAACAGCTTTTTGTAATCTAGCCCAACATACACCTAACTTAACAATGCCCACAGAGAACTCATGTATAAACCAGTGAGGCAGAGATGGGATTTTTACTTGATTCGCAAATGAGATCTCAAAATCAGAAGGCTTCGATGTTCAGATCGTCCTCTCTGCTCCTAGATATTCAATGAAGTCATGTACAAACAGGCGGTTAAATTGAAGAAGGCCGAGTGAAGTCTCATTACAAATAACCTCAAGCACCCTCTGACTGTTCATCGATGGATCTCTCGAAATCCCAGAGGGTGGAAATGGCTATGAATCTCTCTTCAGTGAGACTGCTAGGCCACGAAGGCAAGGCAGGATTCACGGTCGAACGTGGGGATAGAAGCGATGGAGTTGGGTTCCAGGTGCTCGGCGGCTGCAATGGACGGTGAGTAAGGAGCAAAGAACAGGAAGGAGAGGTCGCCAGAACGAATGAGATAGGAAGCAGAAGCATGAGAGGTTGAAAAACGAAGAAGAATTTTTTTAAAAAATTTTTATTTGGGAGTCTGAAAAAAAATGAGGTGGATGCCAAGCTACGTCAACAAAACTTGGCAACAAACCTTGACCATTAAGGATGTATTAACTTGGGACGAAATTAATATAAAATAAAACTTTCTAAACATTTTTTAGATCAAAAAAATCTTTCGAGTGTTTAGTGATATTTCACGAAAACTTTTGAGATAAAAATGATCCTTAACTCAACAATATATATAGATAAAAAAGCTTAATTAGTATTATAATTTTAGGCCAGTGTCCCATAAAAATATTTTTTTTCGTAAAATTGCAATAAAAATTACTTCAATTCGGTGCTACCGAGAAAATATTTTAAGATGTTGAATATATTAAAAATTATTTTAATATACTCAGGGTTAATGGAAAAATACTTTAACGTGTTTGGTTGAAAATTTTTTTTAGAGTACTTAGTGCACTGAAAATTAGTTTAGGATAATAGGTGGTTTTAAAAAAAAAATACTCTACAGATACTCTTTTAAATTTTAATTTATGAAAAAACAAAAAAGTGTTCCCATAAATATTTTACCTAAAAGAGTGTAGTTTCCGAGGGGAAAGAGAGAAGCCAGGTAAAGAAAGAGAAGATAAAGAGAGAAGGGGGAAAAAACCTATACATGTATTATTTTTCTGAATTATGGTGAAAAAAGCATGAGAAGAGATAATGTAATCTGAAATTCAATAATCAAGTCTATTGTCTCCTTCCAGTTCTCTCTTCCCCCTTTCTTCCCTCTCCTCTCTCGTTTTTCTTCTTTTCCTTGACCCCTTCCATTCTTTGTTATTTAGATCAAATTATCTTTTGGTTATGAATACATTCACGATTCACAATAAATATTAACTTGTACATATCCTTTGAATGTGTTTGTATAACTCAACATTCATGTAGGCAATAAATGTGAAGTGTTCTTAAGTTTTGTCAGAGGCGAAGACACTCAAGAATCTTTTGCTTCCCGTCTCTATTCATCTCTAAGGGAAGCTAGAATTACTGTTCTCAAAGGTGATGTCTCATTGGAGCTGTTGTTAAACACTATTGAAGGTTCTGAAATTTCAATCATCATATTATCCAAACACTATGCTAGTTCCAGAAGATGCCTCAAAGAACTTACAAAAATCATGGAGTTTCGAAAAGCCCATGGTCAGGTAGTTGTTCCCATATTCTATGGTGTGCGTCCATATGAATTTCATATACAAGAATCCAATTTGGGTGAAGCATTTCAAGATCTTGTACAAAGAATTTCACCCCCTGAAGATGAGGTGTCAAAGTGGAGGGTAGCTCTCACTGAAGTTGGTGCCATTCGTGGGTTTTTTGTGCCTGATCTTGAGTCCAAGTAATTTTTCCCTTTCATTGCGTTTCATTTATTATCAATTTCGCTAATATTTTGTGTGCACGAGAGAGGGTAAAATTTTTTGTCACAATCTATATAATGTATATTTAGTTATTGAAACACACGCAAGCACGCAAGCAAGGGATCTTATTCTAAATAAAAGAGCTAGTAGATGGCATATTTTAATTAAATGTAAGATTTCAAGTTTATATTGATCAAATTTATATTTTTCTTAAACTCTTCTAATTAATTGGGTATATATTAAAAGGGTTTTTTTTAATAAAGGGTAATTTTCATTGTAAATAATTTAAGTGAATATTTTAGAGAAACTAACATACATTTTTCTTTATTTTTTTAAAATTAATTATCTAGAATTTTACATTTTATGTATTTTCAATTTTTCTAATATTTGACAGTCACCACTTTATTCTTGTACGTTATGTGTACCTTATTCTTGCATACTAAAGATTGCATTGAATTGATAAAATTTTTCATGTTTGCTCTCTTATTAAACTATTTCTCTCTCTACACATTTACAAATCACTCTTTTCTTTGTGTTTCCAATAGTACTTAAATAGGGAAAAATTAAAAAAGTCACTAATTACTCTACAAGTGACTTACATATAGTAACAAAGTGGAACGTAATGGAAGCTTAATCTATGCAACTCGATCGACATGGATATATGATTTTTTGAATATTATTTTAATTCTATGAAGATGCCAAGATATTAAAATTAATTTCCTAATGGACATACATGTGTTTCTCTTATACCATTATTCGTAGTCATATATGCTTGATTAATCAATAATGCTTCCTTTTCTGCTATCCTTTCTTTATAATTCACAGTAATAAAAGTGAGCGTATTCAAGGGTATATCCAGAATATTGTCAAGTGTGCTCATTATATATTGAACATAAAAGGCCCGATTGCCACATGTGGCTTAGTTGGAGTGCGTTCACAAGTTCATGAAGTGATTACAATGCTTCAGCAACATAAATCAAAAGATATTGTCTTCATAGGGATATGGGGAATGGCGGGAAGTGGCAAAACAACTCTTGCCAGACTCATTTTTGACCATATTCATTACGACTTCGAGAGTACTTGCTTTTTTTCAAACATCAGGGAACTTTGGGCAAGGGAAGACTCTAAATTAGCAAGCCTCAAGTGGAAGGAAATGCTATGGAAGAAGAAGGTGCTTCTTGTAGTTGATGATGCGAGTCACTTGGAGCAACTACATCATTTATGTGGACGTCGTAAATGGTTTGGTAAAGGGAGCAAAATAATCATTACAACTAGAAATTTATGTGCACTTGTGGCCATACAAGTGGATGCTATATATGGCATGAAACTTTTGAGCAACGAAGAGTCTCTTGAACATTTCGATAGAAACACATTTAAAGAAGGAAGTCTTGATCAAGGAAAATGCATGGAACTTTTGAGCGATGAAGAGTCTCTTGTACATTTAAGTCGTAGAAACACATTTAAAGAAGCAAGTCCTGGGGGAGAATTCATGGAACTTTGCAGAAGAATGGTTGCCTATGCTGAGGGGCTCCCACTAGCTCTTAAAGTCCTTGGCTCTGCTATGTGTGGGATCTCACCAGGAGAATGGGACTCGACATGGATGAAACTAAGCACAGTTTTGGATAGTCGTATATACGACAGTGTAAAGCTTAGCTATGACTCTTTGGAGGGTGATGCCAAGGAAATATTTCTAAATATAGTTCTATTTCATATTGGGGAGGATGTGCATGATGTGATCAAAAAGTTGGAAGCCCATGGATGTAATGCTAGAGCTAGAATAAGAGCCTTAGTGGATGAAAGCCTTTTAACCATTGACGACAACAAAGTTAGAATGCATAATCTGTTGCAGCTCATGGGTAGACAAATAATACGTGAAAGTTCACAAAACAAGCTTCTAAATCGAGGTAGGTAGGTTATGGTTAATTTTGTGAGGATGCATGTGCCTCGCGTAGGCACAACCAAACATGCATGTAGTAATGATAATTAATATTACTATCCATAATATTTATGACACAATTGTTTATATCATAAATCATACAAATGTTAATTTATTGATATTTTGTATTTTTGAAATGTAACATTTAGCTCATAGGTATGAGGTGTTCTTGAGTTTTAGAGGAGAAGACACTCGGACAACTTTTACTTCACATCTCTATTCAGCTTTATGTAATGCTGGCATTGTTGTTTTCAAAGATGATGTTGATATTCCTAGAGGAAATCATATCAAAATGGAACTATTGCAAGCAATTGGAAGTTCAAAAATCGCAATCATCATCTTATCTAGGGAATATGCCGGATCAAAATGGTGTTTGGAGGAATTGTCAATAATCATGGAGCTTTATAAATCAAATGATCAGGTGGTTCTTCCTTTGTTTTACAACGTGGATCCATCAGAAATTCGTAATCAAATTTTTAGTTTTGGAGAAGCATTTGCCAATCTTATACAAAGAATTTCACCACCAGAAAATCAAGTTTCCAATTGGAGGGTAGCCCTTGCTCAGGTAGGGGGCATTGCAGGGATCGTTGTATTAGGTTCCAGGTGATTTTTAATCTTTCTTTGATTTTGATTGAGATACTTGATGTGTGCTTAAGTGTATGTATATGTATATTATTTAGAATACTTGAAATATCACTTTTGACAACATCTGGAATATGACTCACTTTTGGTTGTTCCGTAGCCATTGTAGGTATAGTTTAAAAAGAAAGATATCGGAAAATTTTCAAGTCTAATGTAGCACTTGTATTGTATGCTCACAATTTCCTTGAATATATTATCAAACCTCATATTTGGGCTAGAAAATATATAATTAGGGCTAGTATATTCCTCTTGTTATCATGCATGGCTTATTTTAATAATCAACGAATCACATGGTATATGCATTATCATTAATAAACGAGATCTCTTCAGATTATTTTATATCAAATAATTGAGATTTGTTTTACTTACTTAAGGAAAGGTTTAGGTCTTTATAAACACACCCAAAAACCCCTTATTTGTATGCCTTATCATTGATTCATGTAATCATCACAAGTTTAAACTGTCTTCTCTCATATCTCCCATACTTGTTTTTTTGGTAAAGACTGGGCAAGAGCCATATTTTCCCTACTTCTATATTTGATTATGTCTCTTGCATGCCCTTTCTCTTCTCTTTTTCCCTTCCTCATTCTAAATCATATAGATTCATATAAATTGTGAATGAATGGTTGCTTTGCAGTTAGTGATGGATGTTTTAAAATATTTTCTCTTGTTATCCCTACCACTTGCTCGGTCCTGTCACTTTGATATATAGTTTATTGATAATGTCTCCAATCTTCTCCAAACACATGTAACTTTCGAAACACTAACTTCCTTTATTTGTAATTGTACATTTTATGTATCCAATGCTCATTTCCTATTATGCTTACATGATTCTCAGGGATGAGAGTGAAAATGTGAAAGAAGTTGTTAAGAATGTTTGTAATATATTGGACAAGAAAGACTTGTTTGTGGCTCACCACCCAGTAGGAGTGGATGATCGTGTTGAAGAAGTGATCGCAATGATCCAAAACCATCAACCTGAAGATGTTGTGATGGTAGGAATATGGGGAATGGGGGGCATAGGCAAAACAACTATTGCCAAATCCATTTACAATGAAATTGGTCACAAGTTTGAGAGTAGAAGTTATCTTCCAAGGATCAGAAAAACATGGAATAAAAAAAAGGGTCAAGTGAGGTTACAGAATCAACTTCTTTCTGAAATATGTAAGACAACAAAAATGAAGATAAATAGTGTTGAATCAAGAAAAATTACATTGGGGGATAGACTTCGGTGTAAAAAGGCATTGGTTGTGCTTGATGATGTGGATAAGTTGGCTCAATTGAATGCTTTAGTTGGAAGTCGTGACTGGTTTAAGCCTGGAAGTATAATAATAATCACAACTAGAAATAAACGTTTACTATGTGAAAAGGACTGTTATGTTTATGCAATGAAGAATTTGGATGAAAGGGAATCTATTAAGCTTTTTTGTTGGCATGCATTTAAACAAGAAAGTCTAAAAGAGGGTTTCGCTGAACTTTCAAGAGATATAGTTGCTTACTCTGGTGGACTTCCATTAGCTCTTGAAGTCCTTGGCTCCTATTTATTTGATAGAGAAGTAGAGGAATGGAAGCGTGTATTGGAGAAACTTAAAATAATTCCCCATGACAAGATACAAAAGAAGCTAAAAATAAGCTTTGATGGTTTAGACGATTTGGAGAAAAAAACATTCCTTGATATATCTTGCTTCTTTATTGGGATGGATAGAAATGATGTGACACAGATACTAAATGGTTGTGAATTTTTTGCTGACATTGGAATCAAAACCCTTATGGACAAAAGCCTTATAACTATAGATGAGAAGAACACGCTTGGTATGCATGATTTGCTGCGGGACATGGGAAGAGAAATAGTTCGTGATTACTCTCAAAATGAGCTTGGGAAGAGAAGCAGGATATGGTTTCATGAGAATGCACTTACAGTATTATTAGAACACATGGTATTGCCAATATTTACTATTCCCGATATTAACGCATGCATTGTAAAACCCATTTTGTAGTCACACGCTCTATAAGCTTGATCATGAGATATATATATATATATTTATATTTTTCTATTTGGAGAACAAATAAAGCAAATGCACATTTCGATTTCTTTATGCTTTTGCTTTTGCAGGGAACAGAGGCCATTGAAGGACTATCTTTAAAATTGTCACAAAGTAAAAAGATGCAATTTCAGACAAAAGCATTTAAAAAGATGAAGAGACTCAGATTACTTCGTCTTGACAATGTACAACTTAGAGGAAACTACAAAAACATCAGTAAAGATCTCCGATGGCTTTGCTGGCATGGCTTTCCCGTAAAATACATTCCTAGAAAGTTTCATCAAGAGGAATTAGTTGCTATTGACTTGAAATTCAACAGCCTTATACAAGTGTGGAAAGAACCCCCGGTATGTACATTAATATTAGTTTCTCTGAAAAATTGCAAAAAGATACTTTGAATTTTTAGCATTATGGTATATTTAGTTTCTATGGTATAGTATCATCATAATTTATTTTTTAAATTAAATGTTTCCGTTGTAGGTGTTGGTGAGGCTGAAAATCCTCAATCTTAGCCACTCTGCTTACCTGGTGCAAACTCCTGATTTCTCAAATCTACCGTATCTTGAAACATTAGTCCTAAAAGATTGTCCTAGTTTGTCCAAGATACATCATTCTATCGGGATACTTCATAAACTTCTACTACTAGATTTGGAGGATTGTATTGGCCTTCAAAGTCTCCCAAGAAGTATCTATAGGTTAAAATGCTTAAAAACTTTCATTCTTTCTGGCTGTGTGAACATTGAGAAGCTAGACGAGGACATAGAGCAAATGGAATCTTTGACAACTCTAATTGCTCCTGGATTAAAAAAAGTTCCCTTTTCTTTATTGAGATTAAAAAGCATCTTATATTTATCTGTTTGTGGTCATGAAGGATTTTCACATCATGTGATTCCTTCTCTCTGCCGGTTTTGGATATCCCCAACAGATGATCCACTACCTTTCATTCCAACACATGTGGGCATGACATCAACAATTTTGTGTGATCCGCTAAATAGTATTCATCATCCTCCAACAAGTTGTAGGAGTGAAACAAAGCAACAATGTCTTTTGTTGCAAGATGGATTGGAGATTCCTGATTCTTTGTGTGCTACAAATTGTATGGGCATCTCGAGGTTTGAAAATTGTTTTGTACACCTTTTGATTCAAATTGGAAATAATTCTCAAGTCTTTTGTACACTTTCAGAGAGGATTTCACAGGTTCTCTTTCTCTCAAATTATATTTTTCTTGTTTTCTTTGTTTTTTTTTTTTGGAAAAGTTCTTCTACCTACACATATACTACCTCAGGCTCTTAATATAATAACTAGTTAACTTTTTTTTTTTTTTGAGAAAAATGAAGGAAGCTATTTAGTTGATATATTTATCATTTTTTTCAAACTAATTTGTCTAACTTATAAACTGATATATAGTCTAATGATACACATAACAATTCTAAAAAGTTAAATGGCTCTTTATGTTAAAGACTGAATGTAATATATATATATATATTGTATAGTTAAATTGGAGGTTGTGTTTTTGTTATTATGCAGGGATTGAATCTTATAAAGTATAGTGACGATTGTGTTCTCCCCGGTGACAATTACCCATATTGGCTAACATTCAAGGGTGAAGGAGCTTCTGTACAATTTGAAATGCCTCCAGTTAATGGGTGTGATCTTTTAAAAGGGATGATTGTTTGTTGTGTATATTTCCCATCTAGTGATTTTAGTAACAAGGCATGTGAATCTTGTATAAGTTGCTTAATAATAATAAATTATACAAAGAAAACCACTTTGGTCTACATGGAAGACAAACTAAAATCCATGGAAGAAGTAGAGAGGAAGAAAATAATATCAAATGTGGAACCTAATGACCAAGTGGAGCTGAAAGCCATTTTTAGGAATGGATTCACTGTGAAGAAAACAGCTATCTACTTGATATATAAAGAGTTGTTTGATGAACAGATGGAACCTTCAACATCTAAAACTACAAATTTAAGTGGCACTAAACACAAATGTGAAGAGGAGGAGGAGGAGGAACATCAACCTATCAAGCTTCAAAAGGCAATGAAGATTTGAAATTTTGAAATTTTTTTCCAAATTTTGTTGAACAACACTTTCTATGGAGTCATTAAATTTCATTTCAGAATTAAAATGCATGTAAATGCATGACTGTGCATAAATGATTATATTATCCCATGTGTGGTTCTCTTTTACATATAATATGCAATGATATCCTTCTTTCTTCTTCCTCCCTCTTTATGGCAAAAAATAAAATGAAAATAAAATTTTATTAAAACTGCAAAAATAACCAAATAAAGTGAAGAAATGTAAGACTACATTGAGAGGTAAAAAGGCTTAGAATTATTATTCTTTTTTGGTATACTTGATAATAAATGAAATCACCTAATCTTTATGTGACTTGTTCATGATAGAAGATTGATAATATTATTAAGTATGCATCAAATATATATGAGATTTGCATATTATACCAAAGTAATTAAGCTTCTTGATTAGACTCATGTAATGTTTATAATTATCACATTAGTTATTGCAGATCTTGCATTTAGGATCTAATTAACTTTGTCAATTATTTCTGCTATGATTGAACTATGATTGTATGATGTCCTTTCTTTTCTCTTCAGCACAATAGGTTTCGTGGAAGCCATATTCACCACCTACAGATCAGTGTATTTGTTCTAGCCCTACATCATCCATTTAACTGATGGGTTGGAAGTGTCCTTTTTGACACTTTTTATTATTAACTATTCTTGCTCATCATTTTCTTTCTTTATGAATAAAATGATGAGCTGTCTTAGAGCTGCAATGAGATTATATTGCTGCCTTGTGATCTAGAGATCATTAATTTAAATCCTATAAATAGCCTCTCTGTGGGGTAGACAGATGGATGGAGTGATGTTGTTGTGGTAGAAGTACTATCTATCATTCTAAGGGTGCACTCAACATTGTCTTTGGATTTATCACTTACCTATGGGATCAAATGAAGAGTTGATAAGTTGTTATGGTTCACCTACTACTCTAGAGCAACACCTTCTCAATTAAACTAAAGGAATTAGAAATTTTTTTATGCACCTTATTAAGTAAGCCTTTTGATTCTAGGTACGCTCACACACACACATGAGGAGTTTTTTTTTGATAGAACATAACAAGAAGACATTCATTTCCAAGGCAATTTACCTCTATTCATTTCATAGGATGAAGTTTAATATTATTGTTCTAATCAATATTGTCTCCAATTCTCAATATAAAAGTTAGATACTTAATTTCTGAATATTAATAAAGTTTAATATTACTGTTCATAGGATGTTTGTCCCTCACAATGTGTCAAACAAAGGTTCAAATCCCCGCTGGGAGATGCTTTCATCTAGTACTTGACAATGTCTTGAATAAGATTATCTTCAGCAAAAAGATACATGTACTTAGAAAAAGATATAGGAATTGACTTCCATGCTTTTAAATTATAAGCATCAAGTCAATGAAGGGGTGAGAGAAAGGAACGTAAAACCGAATAGGATCAGACCAATCTAAAACCACCAAATAGATCTTTGGAAGGATCGATCTGATGCACCCATTTGAACAGATGGAAATTGACCTGGATTAAACCGGTCAACCCTGTATTATCCCAAGCAACCCGTCAGATTGGGTGGGTTGCTCGACTTATTATCTTTCTGGGAAAAAAAAGCTTTGAAACAATGCCATTTTATATTTTTCAAATAAAAAACTTAAAAGAGACAGCAAAATGCACTGTTTGAGCGGTGTGCCCAAAGCCCTAAAAATCCTATACTTAGTGCTGATTACCAACCTTCGATGCTTAGACACCTTCCTCCTCTTGGCCTCCTTCAACTTCAACCTTTCTTTGGCTCCGACGACAACTTTGACCTTGATTTTGGAAGGAGAAATCCTTAAGATGAAAATCAAAAAATAGGAGGAAGCTCTCTGTGACTACAAGACTTCTTTTCAATTATAAGAGAAAGTCGAATGTTGGAGGGAGGGGAAAGATGAAAGGAAAGAGAAGACGGAAGTGGTTGAAAACTAAAAAGAAGAGAAGGTGATATGACAAGTAATAAATGAAAAATGGATTCCAAAATAGATAGATAATATAAAAAAACAAAGAAAAATAGTGAATAGTAACGGGAAAACGATTTGGGCCACCCAACTTGCCAGCCTGCCAAATAATGTTGGGCTTGGGCTGGCATTTGAGAATAGCTCGCCTTGTCTAACTTGCGGATAATGGTGGGCCAGCCCGCGGGGCCTGCCTAACCTTTTTTTTAAATTTTTTTTTTGAATAGTATGTTATATTTTTTTTTAATATTTTTTATCTCAATATTTGTTTACAAAGAAAAACATAACACTACATTTTTTTTAGGATAAACAACACCTAATATATTCAAAATTTGTATAAAATATTTTATTTTTTCATGTATGTTAGAATATGATTTGACCAAGGGGGTGAATTGGTAACCTTTAAAAAATTAATGCAAAGTAGTAACAGAAAATAAATGAGTTTGAGTAGAGAGATTGACACAGAGATTTATACTAGTTCGGTCCTTCTAACCTACGTCTAGTCCTCAGATCCGCTCTGAGCTTTGCAAATCCACTAAGCAGAGTATTACCGGCCTTTTAAGCTTTTACAATGAAGAAGGAAATCTCCCCCTCACAGTTTCAAAGGAACAGAGGAATAATCTCCCCTTTTATCTCCGTAAACTAACCAACCCTCTCAAGATCCATAAATCTTGAGTTACTCTCTCAAAAACACAGTTTTTTTGATAAAGAAATTCTCTCAAAAGAATTGAATACTAATCACTAAAGTATTAATGATGGAGAGAATAAAACAGAGCATGAAGATGAACAAGTAATAAATGCAAATTTCGCAGGTAGGTGTTCTGTTTCTTCCCGTCTTAAATGCTCTTCTATTTATAGTTGGGTAGCAATAAATGTCTGTTAGAAAGAGCTTCGTTTCCGTTACTCTTAGCTTCATTATTCAACGTTGTGTATTGAGTGCTTCTGACACATAGTATGGTCGCTGTATGAGATTTTGTTCATTGAGCTCACGCCGGAGAAGTAATTAGAAGACCCATGCCTTGTTGCTAAGTAGGAAGGAGAAGCATTTATGAGTACAGAAGGGATTCAAATAAATAAAGCATGAAAAAGGAAAGATTACGAATAAAGTTGAGCTTCTGACGTACTGAGATACTGTCAGTAAAAGTGAGTATTCGAGTATGACTCATAATACTCGAATGTTGTTATCAAAATATCACAGTATAATCTCATTGAATTGCAAGATACTAGAGTGTTTATAACACTTTTAAAAAATCCTTGAGTTTTATAAGAAGTATTGTTATGAAGCACATGAACACTTTTGTTGATACTCGAATATTAAAGAAAAAGCTAAAGAGTGTTGTCAGTGCTCGAGTTTTAATATTAACACTCGAGTGTTTGTAAAGTATTTTGGTGTCAGTACTTTCAATGATTCTCGAGTAGGTACAAAAGTATTGTCAATACTTGAGTATTGGATGTGGTACTTGAGTTTTAACAAGTTTTTCTCCAAGGATCAACTTCATTCACTCTCGATACTTGAGTTTTGTGAGTCCATACTCGAGTGTTGTGAGTTCATGAAGCCTTAGTATAAGCACTTCCTTTGATTCTTGAGTATTCTTGGGAGTATTGAGTTTAGAAAAGAAAATTTTGAATTCGATACTCGAGTATTGTTACATAATATTCGCTATTGTCAATACTCTTATGGTTACTCAAGTTTGTGTGGAAGTGTTTGAGTTCAAAAAAAGCTTTAACAGCTCGATACTCGAGTATTATGGTATAGCACTCGAGTATTACTGATACTTTCATGAATACTCGAGTGTTCTTGAAAGTGTTGAGTTTTGAAAACTAATTTTGCTCAACGACACTCAAGTATTGAGATTCAATACTCGAATATTATCAATACTTTCACCGATACTCGAGTATAATTGAAAGTGTTGAGTTTTAAACTTTCATTTTTTAAAATAATACTTGAGTATTCTTAATACTTTCATTAATACTTGAGTACTCCTTGAAAGTGTTGTGAAAACAGTTAATTTTTGAAACTAAGCACTCGAGTATGAACTATTATACTTGAAAATTGATGTATTATTCACAATTTTTGCAAAAACATATTTATCATCATCAAAACATTATCTCAACAATGTCAACTATCTATAATACTATACTTAAAATTACAACAAAAAATTAATACTTCTATATTTTTAAATTATAAGGAGATGTAGTAAATTTTTTTTGGCTAAAATAAATTAATATTGTATGGTAAAAAAATTTTAATTGTATTTTATTTTATTTTTTTAAATTATTTTTTGGCGGGTTGGCGGGCTCGCCTGTAACTTGCCAAGGCAGGCTCGGGCTGCTAAAATAGCAGCCCATTGTTGGGGGAGGGGTTGGGCTCTATCAACCCACCTCGCTCAACTTGCGAGTTGGGTTGTGGGCCGATCCGTATTCCTATCACTAGCCAGGAGGTAACAATTTAAAATTAAGTAATAAATTAGTTTATAAAAAGATATTTTCAAGTAAGAAAATTTAAATTAATGCTATTATACTTGTAGATCCATGTTTAATCTGGCTAGCTTATCAAAAGAAAGTAAAATTATTTTCTTAAAATTAAACCAGTGACTTCCTTTGTATATACTAAAAAAGATTAAATAGTTTTTATAATTTAACAAGATTAATTTTTTTAATAATTAGATGTGAATATTTTCACACATTCTAATTAAATTATATTATTTTCATTAATACTGGTTTAATTAGAATTGACTCCGTTCTGACTTACTAACCCTTAAATCACTAATTTGGCCATTTCATTGACCGGTTTTTTTGAACATTGGGTGAAACTGTAAAAGTCAATTAATTAACTTTCCTTAAAAAATACTACCTCCTATCCTTATTATAGGAGCTAATTGTAAATTATATTTGGTTCTAAATATAAAATTCTATTTATTTTGTGTCCTATATTTAGTCATTTTTTTAAAACTACCTCTATCAATACTCCATTAACTATAATTAAATACCACAATTATTTAAATATATTTCCTCTTCACTTCTAAAAGTTGAACTAGTGACAATTTATATCAATTTACATTTTTATTTTTTTATAAATTATTCTTACACAAGTATGTATAATATATTGAAAAAAAAAAGATATGAGCATGCTCCAAAAAAGAAATAGATGGTTGTATTAATATCGTCAACTTCTTTTGCATTTTTAATATTTTCAATTTTTTATTTTTTATAAAAATAATGAGTGATGAGGCGCCGCCACGTCTTCCTGGGGTGCACCATCTCCACTCAGTTCATGTACCCTCTCCCTCTCTCCATTTGATGAGGGGACCCATTTTTATTGACAGGATGAGGTTTTTTTCCTTACCTACAGCAAACAGTAAATTTTTTTACCTATATGCTACATCTCAGAAAAATTTACCCATATGCTATACTTTTCTTAAACTCGCCCACCTGCTGGGCGAGTTTAAGAAAAATTTTATCAAACTCGCCCACCTACTGGACGAGTTTGATATATTAATTTTTTTTAAAAAAAAAATTTTTTGGAACTTGCTCACCAGGTGGGCGAGTTCCAAAACTTTAAATATTTTATTAATAAAAAATATTAAAAAGGAAAAAAATAATTTTTAATAATTTTTTTAAATAATTATTTAAAAAAATTATTAAAAATTATTTTTTTTCCGTTTTTTAATTTATTTTTTTTATATTTGTTTGAGAATATTTAAATAAAAAGATAGGTATGAAAAATAAAAGGCAGTGCATTAAAAAGATTTCATAGGGGATATTGAATCAACGCGGAAATTATTTTTCAAATTTATTCACTTGCCTTTTGTAATTTAAAAGGAGAGAGAGAAAAAAGAAATTATAAATTAAAAATAATTTTTCATACCTATCTTTTTATCTAAATATTATTAAACAAATATAAAAAAATAAATTAAAAAACGGAAAAAAAAATAATTTTTAATAATTTTTTTAAATAATTATTTAAAAAATTATTAAAAATTATTTTTTTTCCTTTTTAATATTTTTTATTAATAAAATATTTTAAGTTTTGGAACTCGCCCACCAGGTGGGTGAGTTCCAAAAATTTTTTTTGTAAAAAAAATTAATATATCAAACTTGCCCAGCAGGTGGGCGAGTTTGATAAAATTTTTCTTAAACTCGCCCACCAAATTATCTGGGTAAATTTTTTTTGAGGTGTAATATATAGGTAAAAATTTTTACTGTTTGCTGTGCGGAAGGAAAAAAACCACAGGATGAACCACTGTTTTTTTTTTTTGTAATTTTATATAGTAAAATTAATTAATTAAACTGATTTTTTTAAAACCCTTTTGGATGGATGAAAATCAGGCAGGAAATTGAAAATTCTAGATTTTCCATTGATACGACATGTTTGGTTTACCATTTTTCTGAAAAAATGATTTCTGGTGGCAGTACATTTTTCCATTGTCCATGGGAAGCTCTCTTTCCACCAAAATTGGTAGGAAGCCAATTTCTAGCATCAATAGAAAAATACAAAACGATATATTTAACTCTGAAATACAAATAAAAACTCGTCTATAATCAAAGATATAAAATTATACAGGACAATATGGTTATTTGACATAATTTTTCTACTTATTTTCTCACAATTTTAACCCAATCAAACAAAAATTTTCCTATCAAATCATTTTTCATTTCAATATATACCAAACATAACATGCCACAAAATTTTCCAATCTCTTCTTTCCCATTCCCTTCCAATCCTTTCTATTTCTATCAATTTTTTGATCAAAACGAACCCTTTCAGCAAATTGGGTGGCCCCATCTCCGTCACTCCTCAGATGTAGCATCGCGCAATCCCATATCCCAAGCCTCACCTTCTTCCTCCTCCAGCTATCGCCCCGCCGTTATTCTTCCTGTGAGTCCTCTCTCTATCTCTAATAAGCACCAAACTCATTCATAAAGAATTCTTGCATTAATTGCTTTTTCGGGTAATTGGGCTCTGATTAGAATTCGAAATTGATCTTTCTAGACATTTCTGCTACTGTTGAGCTTAAATGCTTCTGCCAAAAATTTGGCGATTTGGTGGGTCATTTTGTGTTGATATATTTTCTTCATTGATTCTCAGGGTTTAGGGAACAATTCGGGTGACTACCAGAAGTTGGTGCAGACATTGAATGACAAGTATGGCGTGCCCACGGTGGTAGCTAAGGTGTCGAGGATCGATTGGCTAAGGAATGCCGCTGGTTTGGTCGACTCCAATTACTGGCGTGGCACTCTGAAACCTAGGCCTCTGCTGGATTGGTAAGGTTAATTTATTTCTTTCACTTTTCTAATGCAAGCTAACAAAGAAGCACACAATGTACATGATTCATAAAATGCAAGCCATTTGCTTTAGGCTAGGAATGCCTTTCCGAGTCTTAGATAATTACCTGGGTACGAAACTGTTCTTTGGTCTATGTAGGTATTTGAAGAGGGTTCATGATGCTGTTCAGGAGGCAAAAGAATTGGCAGAAGGTTGATGCACAGCCTGGCCTTTTGCATTTGACCTTGAATTTGTTTTCCCATATAGTTCATTGTGTTCAATAATTGACGTATAGAATCATAGCCTCGTTAACTAACCTATCCAGTCCAGTTGACCTTGAAATTTAGAGCAATTAGTCATTGTCTTCCAACCCTGCCATTTTTCTGCATCACAGAACATTTGAATCGCCATCGTGTCTTCTTTGTGCACCATCAATTTACAAATCCTAATTCCCGCAAATAATCTTGATTTAGGTGCGACTTTATCCTTGATTGGACACTCAGCAGGAGGATGGCTTGCGCGTGTCTACATGGAAGAATTTGGGATGTCTCATATTTCCTTGTTATTGACTCTTGGAACCCCTCACCTGTAATTTTCTTGTTGATAGATATTAAATCCTCTAAAATGGTTTGGAGTTGGTCAATGGTTAATAGTTTCTTTTCAGAATGCATTACTAATTTTAGTGAAAGTGAAGTGATCTTTTAGTTCCAAGAAGCATATAAAACATGTTAGCCTTTAAAGTAATTTTGCATTCAATATTGTTGTCAATTTAAGCCCATTAATACACAATTAACAGAGATGGTGATGCAACTTAATGTGAAGCTGATGTGATTTTAAATTCTTACTTGGCATTGAATTACAAATTGCACCAAGCCCCATTTCGAGTTACTTGGCTCGTGCTGAGTGCCAAGTGATAACTTAACTGCAACATTAACTTCACTTTAGGACACATGAACCATCTTTTTTAACTATCTGCTGATGAGCTTGTTGTAAGGATGAAAAAGAAGATACTGATTGAAGGGCTGATATAAAATGTTAAAACTCTGAGAGATCAAATGTAACAAGGTGTATTTTTGGGTGACTATAATTTACGCCCACTCCTTTAATTATTCAAACATGAAGGAAGTGGTTCTCTAACTCACTCTGGTTCATGATAATAAAACCCTGATAAAGTTTTCTTCAACATCATTCTCAGCCCGCCTCCAAAGGGCACACCTGGGGTTATTGACTAAACACGGGGTCTCCTGAACTATGTTGAACAAAACTGCTCAAAAGCTGTTTACATCCCTCAAATGAAGTAATTTTGTATTGCTGGAAGGTAAACTCATTCTTCATGCTTTTCTGAATGGGTTATTTATTTGTTGGATAGGTGTGAAGTTATTTTCTTTGCTCAGTCCCTCAAGTGCTATATGCTTTAACAGCTTTTGATGAATCAGATATTTTTATTGAATTTCATGTTTGCATAAAAAGATGTTCAACTTTGTGATCTTTGAGACAGATGTGCCTTGATGGATTTTCAAATTCATATGGATTCTGAAATATTTGATTGTGTTAGTGAACCAAAAGTTTTTGAAACTTAAAAGACCAACAACACCTTGATTCATTGCGGTTTAGTTAGGAATTATACTTATGGTTTAATACCTCATGATGATCTAAAATCTTGAGGCATCTATTTTGGTAACAACTTTTGGAGTTTATGGGATGAAGACACTACCAAAAATATTAGTAAATTGGTCAATATCTTTGCTATCTTCAGTGTAACTTCAGTGGTCTAAGCCAAAAGAGTGATTGATCGTATGGATTTTAATTGAGTACAGCTATGTGCAGATATATTGAAGGGGCTCAGTTTTTTGGCCAGTCAAATGCAAAAATTGAGTCTGTGGTTCCCGTATATGGTTCTCAGCCAGTTCCTGAAGCTGCTGTTATGATCGCTTTAAGCAATTCTCCATCTATAACTATGACTTTTCGCACTTGCTTTGTTGGACAAGGGTACAAACAGGTGATTGAATTATTTCAAAGTAAAATTTCATCATGATTCCAACGATGTTCCCAAATGTGGCATGGATCCTTCATTGTCATGTTGTTCCTGATCAATTATCCGTTACTGAAGCCATGAGATTTTTTTAGGTCTGTGGGCAGGCAGATGTATGGGGTGATGGTGTGGTGCCAGAAGCGTCAGCCCATCTTGAGGGTGCCCTCAACATTAGCTTGAATGGAGTTTACCACTCGCCTGTTGGTTCAGATGATGAGTTGAGACCTTCGTATGGTTCCCCTGCTATTCTAGAGCAATGGGCTGAACACCTTCTCAATTAAATTGAAGGGATCAATTAGCATTTTGTTCATGAGAGCTTGTTGTTAATAGAACACATTGACATTATGTGATTTATATAGCTTACCTCAACTACTAGAATAAAACTTACTGTTGTTACCGTACTTATTACTATGAAATGTAGAATACAATGACCGTAATAAGGGTAAAGTCATGAACCCATAATCAGAGCCTTTCTCACCATGTCTGGAGAAACGATAGTTTGTTTTCTAGTTTATTAGAATTTGTATTGATATTTTCTATCTTTCCTGTAAAAATCGTGTACATTGATTTGTGAGCAATTGATGGGTAAATTCATCATTCAGCAGACCATTTCTTTGGGTCATTGTTGTCGCAAACAAACATGTTCGATCTAATTCTTATGTTTTTCCTGCGCAAAAAGAGATGAAACAGATCAACACTAGTGAAATCGAATTTGTTATCTAGTTGGACCAAAGCAAAAGTCAAATTGACTCAACACTACTCAATACTGCACATATAACCAATAGGGTTGAATTTTGTAAAAGAGGTTAATTCTTTATAATATAATAAATTAAAATTTGAATTCCCGTTAAAAAAAGTGGCGATATTTAATGTCAGATAATACCTTGAACATTATTATCTTTAATGAAAGAATACATATGCTTAGCAAGAAAATAATTATATCACACATGCATATAATTATAAATTCTTATACCGGAGAAAATTTTTTTTTTTTTGGCCAGCAAAGAGAATTCGTTACTCAAAACAAAAGAGGGTCTGATACATGTCTGGCTAGGAAAATAACACTGCATGACAAAAGTTAGCCTCAAACATGGCGTTGTCAACACATGCTCCATGAAAAGAAAAGATAGGAAAATAATTCTGAAGTAAGTAGAGGCGGTGGAGATTCTAGCCAACTCCCTTAAAGTGAAAGCAAACAAACAAATCGGTGGTAGCATTTCCCTCGGGGGATAAGAGAAAAAGAGATTAAGGGTCTGTTTGTTACCTTGGTTTGGAAACAATTTTTTTTTTTGTTTTAAAAAACAGAAAAGCAAAAACATTGTTTGGTAATATTTTTCAGATGAGTTTTTTTTTTTAAAAAAAAACAGGAACATGGTTTTAAAAACTAAAAAATCACCATTAAAAAACTACGTTTAAAAGAATGGAAAGAGGGATATTCCATAGGGATTCTATGAAGTTTGGTTCAACAATCCCAGATAATGCATCCACCTTCCATTACCTATATATCTTGAATAAGTCCAGCAACCCTCATTTCTGAATTCACTACAGCATATTGCTTTTTGGCAGAAGGATTTAAAGAGAATAGGACTAAATTCAGTGTAACGAGCTATTTTTTAATTTAAAGAGAAACTATAAGAACAAAAAGTGCGCGTAATCAAACTAGAACAATTACATAATCATAAATCGACTACCTTATCAACCAAACAATACAATTTTTTTTTCTACTGAGTCATATAAAATATTACAAGTAAAGGTAAAGCAATTTTTTCAAAAGATGTGTTAGGGGAAATATCCTTTCCTTCTCCTTTCTTAAAAAAAAAAAAAATACCAAACATTAGTGTTTTTTTTTTTTTTTGAAGTTATATAACTGGCCTGTCCAATGTATGGTTTGGGTCTTAATAAATCGAATGCCCGTTTGAAAAACCGTTAGGAAAATAATCATTATCCAGAATGCATTTTGAAAAATAACTTTTATACAGAATGTATTTATGTTTGGATAAACATTGGATTTATAATGTATTTTGGCAGAATACATTCTGTCAAGAAAATTTTTTTTACTCAAAATATGTTTTGAAAAAATAAGTTACTAAACACTGAAGTCTGCAAACTAACGAATTTTTGAACCTAAAATATATTTTTAACCTTTAAAAAAAAAGTTGCCAAACAAGTACTGAGTTACAATGCGAAAGTAACTTATAACAACCATAGAACTTTCAAGAAGGGAACAAAACAATGTACTCACGGACGTTTCTTCTCTATAAATTTATCATGGTGCTATTTTCAACAAAAGGGTACAGCTTTTGCTTTTAACTTTATGACCGGTTTAACTTCAAAACGCCGAAAGTAGCGTAATGCCGAAGGCCTGAAGTCCACTGGATTCATCTTGCCGCGTAACACCCACTTACATACCCGATAAACAAGTTCATCTTAAAAAGATTTGAGTATATTTATGTGACTCATATAAAATTGTGATTTTGAGAATTAAAAGTTATTATAAATTTTGATTGGATGTTTGTCTACTATACTTTTGAATCAAAACCATCATTTTAAAATTAAGTGTATTTGAATTAGCTTTTAAAGAGTAGCTTCTAAAAAAAATTGATAATAGTGATGTTAGAGAATATATTTTAGGAAATAATTTCTAAAAAGTAGAAAAAAATGGCTTCAAGTAAAATCATAATTTTTAACCCCGAAATCATGGTTTTGTTGGCAAAATAGATTGTGAAGAAAAAGTGATAAAAATAATTTTAGATGGTAAATTTTAAAGAATAACTTTTCAAGAAAAACTATGATTTTAAAAAAAATGTGAAATTAACAAATTCAAAAAGTGATTTTGCAATAAACGTGGATAACATTCATTAAAATTTTAAAAATTAATTATATTTTATTATTATTTAACTGCAAATTCATCCTTAAATTTATTGAGTCAATATAAAATGATTAAAAGTATATTATTTAAACTTAAAGGATAAAACTGAAACTTGATTTAACTTAAATTACCAATAATATATTTTAGCCAAAAATTTTTGTGATTAAAATCATTTGTAATTAGTAATTATTTTGAAGAAGATACTTTAGACTAAACTTTTTTAATTTAACAAGTAATTAAATTTTTCCACACAACCACCGGACCATAATCTCTGCTCTTTCGAAATGGGGAAGGAGAAGAGGAGACAAGGGAAAGAGGAGGGTAAAATGAGCTGGATACATTAATAACAGCTAATTATTTTAAGCCATTGCTATTTTATATTATACACCATACCACCCGAAAAAATCTGCGTTCCATAACCATGGGTTAAAATACTCGAACCATGGTTTTGAGGTTAGTAGTGATTTTGGAAAAAACTGTACTGTCTGGCAATTCTTTACCCAAGCCAAGGCGGAGGTTCTTTTCACATTTTTGCCAAAAAGGACACGGCAGTCGGTGGGGCCTCAGCGTTTCTTCCTCCCATAGTTCCATTTCTTTCTCATCCCTTTGATCAATTCATTTCACTATCTGTTTGCAGAAGCAGCGAAAGCCTCCTAACTCTCTCTCTGTCTCTCTCTCCAGATCTTTGTCATAAACTAAATTCGTGGTCTCTCTCTCGCCAACCCGGCAAATCACAGGTCACTTGCCGCTCCATCCTCTACCTTTCTTGTTTATGGTTTGATTGATGATGATGATGCTAGTTGACCCACTTTTAACGGATTCTTCTTCTTCTTCTTCTTCTTCTTCTTCTTCTTTATTTTCAGAAAGAAAGAAACAAAAGAAACGATTACTCTTTCCAACATTCCAAATACCTCTGAAGATTCCATGGATCTGGTGAATGAGCATTCGAGCGTGCAGGGTAAACCATTATTCCTTTTGTTTTCCAGCAATCCACTTCATTTTAAGTGAGAAGATAGTAGTATGCCACACTCAGTAAATGAGAAAATAAAAAGATGTAGAGAGACCAAAGATCGACGCAAAAGAACATTATTTTGGGTATTTTCACAATTGAAAACCTATTTGATAATAATAAATATAGATAAAAAGCTTAATTAGTAAAAATAATTTTGGGTATTTTCACAATCAAAAACCTATTTGATAATAATAAATATAGGTTAAAAGCTTAATCAGTATTATAATTTTAGGCCTACGTCTCATAAAAGTATTTTTTTTATAAAACAGCAATAAAAATTACTTTAATTATGTTTAACCAAAAAAATATTTTAAGACGGTGAATGTATCAAAAATTATTTTAATATAAATGTAATAATATTTTAAGATGTTTGGTGTTAATGAATTTTTTTTTGAAGTATTTAATACACCGAAAATTACTCTAAGATATTAGATGATTTTAAAAAAAGTACTTTAGAGAGTGCTACATACTTTTTGAAATTTCATTTTATGAAGAAAGTGTTCCCATAAATATTTTACCCAAAGCAGTGTAGTTTCAAAGGTAGAGGAGGGCAGGGGTAGTAGATCTTGAGGGGAAAGAGAGAAGCCAGGTTCAGTGGGAGTAGAAAGAAAGAGAAAATAAAGGGCAAAAGAAGCCTATACATGTATTATTTTTATTTTTCTGATATCAGGGCCAATGAATTATGATGAAAAAGCATGAGAAAAGATAACATAATCTGAAATTCAATAATCAAGTCTACTGTCTTTTGGCCAAAAAAAAAAAAGTCTACTGTCTCCTTCCAGCTCTCTCTTTCCCCTTTCTTCCCTCTCCTCTCTCGTTTTTCCTTCTTTTTCTTCACCCCTTCCATTCTTTTTTATTTAGATTAAATTCTCTTTTGGTTATGAATACATTCACAATTCACAATAAATATTAACCTGTATATATCCTTTGAATGTGTTTGTGTAACTCAACATTCATGTAGGCAATAAATGTGAAGTGTTCTTAAGTTTTGTCGGAGGTGAAGACACTCAACAATCTTTTGCTTCCCGTCTCTATTCATCTTTAAGGGAAGCTAGCATTGCAGTTCTCAAAGGTGATGTCTCACTAGAATTGTTGCTAAGCGCTATTGAAGGTTGTGAAATTTCAATCATCATCTTGTCCAAACGCTATGCTAGTTCCAAAAGGTGCCTCAAAGAACTCACAAAGATCATGGAGTTTCGAAAAGCCCACGATCAGGTTGTTGTTCCTGTATTCTATGGTGTGCTTCCAAATGAAGTGCGTAATCAAGAATCCAGTTTTGGTGAAGCATTTCAAGATCTTGTACAAGGAATTTCACCTCCTCAAGATGAGGTGTCAAGGTGGAGGGGAGCTCTCACTGAAGTTGGTGCCATTCGTGGGTTTGATGTGCCTAATCTTGAGTCCAAGTAATTTTTCCCTTTCATTTTGCGTTTTATTTATTTTCGATTTCGATAATATTTTGTGTGAGAGAGAGGGTAAAATTTTTTGTCACAATCTACATAATGTATAATTAGTTATCAAATTAAAAGAGCTAGTAGAAGGCATATTTTAAGTAAATGTAAGGTTTCAAGTTATTATATTGACCAAATTTATATTTTTTTAAACTCTTCTTATTAATTGTATCTACATTAAAAGGGATTTTTTTAATAAGGGGTAATTTTTAATGTAAATAATTGAAATGAATACTTTAGAGAAACTAATATGCGTTTTTTAATTTTTTTTAAATTAATTATCTAGAATTTTACATTTCATACATTTTCAATTTTTCTAATATTCGACAGTCACCACTTCATTCTTGTAAGTTATGTGTACCCTATTCTTGCATACTAAAGATTGCATTAAATTCATAAAAAATTTCACATTTGCTCTCTTATTAAAATATTTCTCTCTCTACCTATTTACAAATCACTCCCTTCTCTCTGTGTTAATAATAAAAATTAAATAGAGATAAAATTAAAAAAATATTAATTTACCTGCAAGTGACTTACATATAATAACAAAGTGGTGTGTAATTGAAGCTTAATTTATGTAACTTGATTAACAAGGATATATGATTTTGTGAATGTTATTTTAATTCTATGAAGATGTCAAGATGTTAAAATTAATTTCTTGATGGACAGACATTTGTTTCTCTTGTACCATTATTATGCATTATTCATAGTCATATATACAAGCTTGATTAATCAATAAGGCTCCCTTTTCTGCTATTCTTTCTTTATAATTCACAGTAATGAAAGTGATTTTCAAGAGTATATCCAGAATATTGTCAAGAGTGCTCATTATATATTGAACACGAAAGGCCCGATTGCCATAGGTGGCTTAGTTGGAGTGAGTTCACAAGTTCAAGAAGTGATTACAATGCTTCAAAGCCATCAACCAAGAGATGTTGTCTACGTAGGGATATGGGGAATGGGGGGTAGTGGCAAAACAACTCTTGCCCGGCTCATTTTTGACCACATTCATTACGATTTCGAGACTACTTGCTTTCTTTCAAATGTCGGGGAACTTTGGGCGAAGGAAGGGCCTAAATCAGAAAGGCTCAATTTGAAAGAAAGACCTTGGAAGAACAAGGGGCTTCTTGTGGCTGATGATGTGAGTCACTTGGAGCAACTACATGCTCTATGTGGATGTCGTGAATGGTTTGGTAAAGGGAGCAGAATAATCATTACAACTAGAGATTCGCATGCACTTCGGGCCTTTCATCAAGTGGACCACATATATCCCATGAAACTTTTGAGCGATGAAGAGTCTCTTGAACATTTTAGTAGAAACGCATTTAAAGAAGGAAGTCCTGATCAAGGAGAATTCATGGAACTTTTGAGAGATGAAGAGTCTCTTGTACATTTAAGTCGTAGAAACACATTTAAAGAAGCAAGTCCTGGGGGAGAATTCATAGAACTTTGCAGAAGAATGGTTGCTTATGCTGAGGGACTCCCACTAGCTCTTGAAGTCCTTAGCTCCGTTATGTGTGGGATCTCACCAGGACAATGGAAGTTAGCATGGATGAAACTAAGCACAGTTCTCGATAGTCGTATATACGACAATCTAAAGCTTAGCTATGACTCTTTGGAGGGTAGCGAAAAGGAAATATTTCTAAATATAGTTGTATTTTATATTGGGGAGGACTTGGATGATGCTATCAAGCAGTTGGACTTCGCCGATAGACATATCACTTTCACAATAAGAGTATTAGTGAATCGAAGCCTTTTAACCATTGACAGCAACAACAAAATTAGAATGCATAATCTGTTGCAGCTCATGGGTAGACAAGTAATGCGTGAAAGTTCAAAAAACGAGCTTCTGAATCGAGGTAAGTTGGTTATGGTTAATTTTGTGAGGATGCATGTGCCTCGCGTAGGCATTACCAAACATGCATGTAGTAATGATAATTAATATTATTATCTGTAATATTTACGACATGTTATAATCTTAAATCATACAAATGTTCATGTATTCATATTTTGTATTTTTGAAATGTAATGTTCAGATCATATGTATGAAGTGTTCTTGAGTTTTAGAGGAGAAGACACTCGGACAACTTTTACTTCACATCTCTATTCGGCTTTATGTAATGCTGGCATTTATGTTTTCAAAGATGATATTGATATTCCCAGAGGAAATCATATCAAAATGGAACTATTGCAAGCAATTGGAAGGTCAAAAATCGCAATCATCATCTTATCTAGGGAATATGCCGGATCTAAATGGTGTTTGGAGGAATTGTCAATGATCATGGAGTTTCATAAATCAAATAATCAGGTGGTTCTTCCTGTGTTTTACAATGTGGATCCATCAGAAATTCGTAATCAAAATTGTAGTTTTGGAGAAGCATTTGACAATCTTATACAAAAAATTTCACCACCAGAAAATCAAGTATCCAACTGGAGGGCAGCCCTTGCTGAGGCAGGGGGCATTGCTGGGATCGTTGTATTAGGCTCCAGGTGATTTTTTAATCTTTCTTTGATTTTAATTGAGATACTTGATATGTGTTTACATGTATGTATATGTATATTATCTAGAATACTTGTAATATCACTTCCGACAATATTTGGAACATGACTCACTTTTGGTTGTTCCCTAGCCAATGTAGGCACAGTTTTAAAAGATAGATACTGTAAAATTTCAAAGACTAATGTAGCACATGTATTGTATGTTCACGATTTTCTTGAATATTTTATCAAACCTCATATTCGGGCTAGAGAATATATAATTAGGGCTAGAATACTCCTCTCGTTATCATACATGGCTTATTTTAAAAATAAACCAAGCACTTGATATATGCATAATCATTAATAAATGTTTATATAACAGAATTGAAATTTGTTATACTTACTCATGGGTAGGTTTAGAGCTCTATAAACGTACCCGAAAATCCTTTGTTTGTGTGTATGCCTTATCATTGATTCATGAAGTCATCACAGGTTTAAATTGTCTTCTCTCATATTTCCCTGTACTTTTTTTTATTCTGGGTAAAGGATGGGGCAAGAGCCATATTTCTCCCTACTTCTATACATGATTCTGTCTCTCCCCCTTTCTCTTCTCTCTTTCCCTTCCTCATTCTAAATTATAAAGATTCATATAAATTTTGTACGAAATGTTTGTTTTTTTAGTTAATTGATGAATGTTTTAAAATACTTTCTCTTGTTAACCCCGCCACTTGCTCGGTCCTATCATCCCTTTGATCTATGGTTTATTCATGATGTCTCCAATCTTCTCCAAATACATGTAGTTTTCAAAACATTGACTTCCTTTATTTTTGTAATCGTATGTGTTTATGTATCCAATGCTCATCTTCTATTATACTTACACGATTGTCAGGGATGAGAGTGAAAATGTGCAGGACGTTGTTGAGAATGTTTGTGATATATTGGACAAGAATGATTTGTTTGTGGCTGAACACCCGGTAGGAGTGGATGATCGCGTTCAAGAAGTGATCAAAATGCTCCAAAAACAATCAGAAGATGTTGTGATGGTAGGGATATGGGGAATGGGGGGCATAGGCAAAACTACTATTGCCAAATCCATCTACAATGAAATTGGTCGCAAGTTTGAGAGTAGAAGTTATCTTCCAAAGATCAGGAAAACATGGAATAAAACAAAAGGTCAAGTGAGCTTACAGAATCAACTTCTTTCTGAAATATGTAAAACAACAAAAATGAAAATAAATAGTGTTGAATCAGGAAAAATCACATTGAGAGATAGACTTAGGCATAAAAAGGCATTGATTGTTCTTGATGATGTGGATAAGTTGGCTCAATTGAATGCTTTAGTTGGAAGTCGTGATTGGTTTAAACCTGGAAGTGCAATAATAATCACAACTAGAAATAAATGTCTATTACGTAAAAATGGCTGTTATGTTTATGCAATGAAGAATTTGGATGAAAGAGAATCTATCAAGCTTTTTAGTTGGCATGCATTTAAACAAGAAAGTTCGAAAGAGGGTTTTGCCGAACTTTCAAGAGATATAGTTGCCTACTCTGGCGGACTTCCATTAGCTCTTGAAGTCCTTGGCTCCTATTTATTTGATAGAGAAGCAGAGGAATGGAAGGGTGTACTAGAGAAACTTAAAATAATTCCACATGACAAGATACAAAAGAAGCTAAAAATAAGCTTTGATGGTTTAGACGCTTTAGAGAAAGAAATATTCCTTGATATATCTTTCTTCTTTATTGGGATGGATAGAAATGATGTGACACACATATTAAATGACTGTGAATTTTTTGCTGACATTGGAATCAAAACCCTCATGGAGCGAAGCCTTATAACCGTTGATGAGAAGAACATGCTTGGTATGCATGATTTGCTGCGGGTCATGGGAAGAGAAATAGTTCGTGATTACTCTCAAAATGAGCTTGGGAAGAGAAGCAGGTTATGGTTTCATGAGGATGCATGTAAAGTATTATCAGAACACATGGTATTGCTAATATTTACTGTTTCTTGTTAACGTATATGCATTGTAAATCTCATTTTGTAGTCATAGCTCTATAAGCAAATAAAACAAATGCACATTTCTATTTCATTATGTTTTTGCTTTTGTAGGGAACAGAGGCCATTGAAGGACTATCTTTGAAATTGTCACAAAGTAAAAAGATGAAATTTCAGACAAAAGCATTTAAAAAGATGAAGAGACTCAGATTACTTTATCTTAACAATGTACAACTTAAAGGAAACTACAAAAACATTAGTAAAGATCTCAGATGGCTTTGCTGGTATGGCTTTCCTATCAAGTACATTCCTAGAAGGTTTCATCAAGAGAAATTAGTTGCTTTAGACTTGAAATACAACAGCCTCATACAAGTGTGGAAGGAACCCCCGCCGGTATGTACATTAATAGTAGTTTCTCTGCAAAATTGCAAAATGTTACTTTGAATTGTAGCATTATGGTATAGTTAGTTTCTGTGGTATAGTATCATCATAATTTTTTATTTTTGAAGTTAAATGTTTTCATTGTAGGTTTTGGAGAGGCTAAGAATCCTTAATCTCAGCCACTCTCCTTACCTGATGCAAACTCCTGATTTCTCAAATCTACCAAATCTTGAAACATTGGTGCTAGAAGATTGTCCAAGTTTGTCCAAGATACATCGTTCTATTGGGCTTCTTTATAAACTTCTTCTACTTGATTTGGAGGATTGTACTGGCCTTCAAAGTCTCCCAAGAAGCATTTATACATTAAAATGCTTGAAAACTCTCATTCTTTCTGGTTGTGTGAAGATTGAAAAGTTAGAGGAGGATATTGAGCAAATGGAATCTTTGACAACTCTAATTGCTCCTACAGTAAAAAAAGTGCCCTCTTCTGTATTGAGATTAAAAAGCATCTCATATCTATCTATTTGTGGTCATGAAGGATTATCACATCATGTGATTCCTTCTCTCTGCCTGTCTTGGACATCCCCAACAGATAATTCATTGCTTTTCATTGCAACACGTGTGGATCCGCTAAACATTAGTCATGGTCCTTCAACAATCTCTAGTAGTGAACCAAAGCAACAACTTCTTTTGTTGCAAGATGGATCGGAGATTCTTGACTCTTTGTGTGCCACAAACTGTATGGACATCTCAAGGCTTGAAAATTTTGAACACCTTTTGATTGAAATTGGAAAGAATTCTCAAGTCTGTCGTACACTTACAGAGAGGATTTCACAGGTTCTCTTTCTCTCAAATTTGATTTTCTTTTTCTTTTTTGGAAAAGGACTTCTAGTTTTTTTTTTTTTTTTGCCAACAGAAAAGGACTTCTAGTTACATATATAGTAGTTCCAGTCTTTAATAGAAGAATTAGTTGACTTTTTTTTGGAAACATTAAAGAAGATATTTGATTGATATATTTTTCATTTTTCCCCAAACTAATTTGTCTAACATAAATTTATAGTAATCTAATGATACACATAACAATTTTAAAAAGTTAACTGACTATTTATATTAAGAACCTAAGGTAATATATATACATATATTGTATAGTTAAATTAGAGGTTGTGTTTCTATTATTGTGCAGGGATTGAGTCTTATAAAGTATAGTGATGATTGTGTTCTCCCTGGTAACAATGACCCATATTGGCTACCATTCAAGGATGGAGGAGCTTCTGTACAGTTTACAGTGCCTCCAGTTAATGGCTGTAATCATTTAAAAGGGATGACTATTTGTTGTGTATATTTTCCATCAGGTGATTTAGGTAACAAGGCATGTGAATCTTGTATAAGTTGCTTAATGATAATAAATTATACAAAGAAAACCACTTTGGTCTACGTGGAAGACAAACTAAAATCCATGGAAGAATCAGAGAGGAAGGAAATAATCTCAAACCTAGAACCTGATGACCAAGTGGAGGTGAAAGCCATTTTTGGAAATGGATTCACTGTGAAGAAAACAGCTGTCTACTTGATATATAAAGAGTCATTTGATGAACAGATGGAGCCTTCAACATCAAAAAGTACAAATTTAAGTGGTACTAAACACAAATGTGAAGAGGAGGAGGAGGAACATCAACCTATCAAGCTTAAAAAGGCAATGAAGATTTGAAATTTTGAAACTTTCTTCCAAATTTTTTTGAACAATGGTTTTTATGAAGTCATTATATTTCATTTCAAAATTAAAAACGCATGTAAATGTACATAAAATGATTATATTGTCCCATTTGTGGTGCTCTTTTACATATAATATGTGGTGATATCCCTCTTTCTTCTTTCTCCCTCTTTATGGCAAAAAATAAAATGAAAATAAAATTGTATCGAAACTACAAAAACAACCAAATAGAGTGAAGAAATGTTAAACTAAATTGAGATGTAAAAAGGCTGAGAATTGTTATTATTCTTTTTTGGTATACTTGATAAGAAATAAAATCACCAAATCCTTCTATGACTTAGTCATGATAGAAGATTGATAATATTATTAAGTATGCATCAAATATAATGAGATTTGCGTATTATACCAAAATAATTTAGCTTCTTGGTTAGACTCATGTAATGTTTACAATTATCACATTAATTATTGAGGGTCTTGTATTTAAGATCTAATTAAATTTGCCAGTTATTTCTGCCATGATTGGACTATGATCGTCTGACCTCCTTTCTTTTCTCTTTAGCACAATAGGTTCCGCAGAAGCCATATTCACCACCTGCATATCAGTGTATTTGTTCTAGCCCTACATCGTCTATTTGACCTTTTGTGTTATGACTGTTTTTCTTCGAAGGATTGGAAGTGTTTTTCTTTTTGTCACTTTTTATTATTAACTATTAGTGCTCATCATTTTCTTTCTTTATGAATAAAAGGATGAGCTACCTTGGAGCTATAGTGAGATTATATTGCTGCCTTGTGATCTAGAGGTCATTAATTTAAATTCTATACATAGCCTCTTTGTGAGGTAGACAGATGGATGGAGTGATGGTGTTGTGCTAGAAGTATCTATCATTTTGAAGGTGCGCATAACATTGGCTTTGGATTTATCACTCACCTGTTGGTTAGGTGATGAGTTGATAAGTTGGTACAATTCCCCTCCTATTCTAGAGCAACACCTTCTCAATTAAAAAAAAACCACACACACACACATGCACGTGCACGTGCGAAGTGTTTGTTGTTGATAGAACATAACAAAAAGACATTACAAGAAGTTATTCATTTCATAGGCAATTTAGCTTTATTCATTTCGTGGGATGAAGTTTAATATTTGTCTCTAGTTCTTAATATAAAAGTTAGATACTTAATTTTCGAATATTAATAAAGTTTAATTTTACTATTCATAGGATTGGGTTTTTGTGAAAGGGGTTAGTCCCTTACAATGTGTTAAACCAAAGTTCAAATTCCCACTAGCAAATGTGACCACATTTAAATATGATAATGCTTCGAACAAGATTGCTTTCAATAAAAATGATACATGTACTTAGAAAAAAAAATATAGGGATTGACTTGCATGCTTTTAAATTATAAGTACTGAGTCAATGACTCGGTGAAAACAAGGAACATAAAAACGAATTGGATCGGCCAGAAACCACAGAACCGATCCTTGGTTTGGTCTGATGCACCCGTTTGAACCAATGAAAATTGACTAGGATTGTGAAATATCAATTCGCATTTTTTTATAAATTATTTTTACACGTTAGTTTCTTTACATTTTTAATATTTTCAATTCGTATTTTTTATCTTTTTATAAAAATAATGAGTGATGAGGCACTGCCATGTCTTCCTAGGATCCACCATCTCCACATAGTTCATGTACTCTCTCCCTCTCTCCATCTGAGGAGGGAACCCGTTTTTGACTTTTGTAGACAGGATGAGGCCACTGTTTGTTTTCTAAATTCATGTGAGGATATTTTGGATCTAGTGAATTATTTAATTTAATTGAACTCAAGGAAAATTAACTATCTTTTATAATTAGGGCCGAAGGTAGTGTCACCTTCTGTCTAGTTTGACTGAGTGGGTGAAATGGCAAGCTTGTAGTTGTAGGGTTAAACTAGAGTCCGTGAGTGTGAAGTGATTTCTTTGTCTGAACTAGACACCTCAGAACCAAACCGTGTTTCGCAACCTTGTTTGCCTTCAGGGTATGTTTGGATTAGCTTTTGGAGAATAGCTTCTGTCTTAACTTACGTAAAAGTTATTTTAGATAATATATTTTGAAAATAGCTTCTGAAAAATCTAGAAAGAATAGCTTTTTGGAAAACTACTGTTTTCACTCCAAATCATGGTTTTGAGAGTTAAAAATTATTCTGGAGAATTTGTCGATGTTTGTGTGACTCACACAAAACTATAGTTTTGAGAGTTAAAAATTATTCTATATTTTTAAGATATGTTTATCTACCCCTTTTTTGAAACAATGGTTTTGAGGGCAAACCATGGTTTCACACATCCTCCCAATTCATCTTTTGGTGGCAATTTTGGACCTCACATTCAAAATTATCTTCTGAGCTTTAATGCCTTTGACTCCCTTCCCTCCTCATGCTTTACTCGCTTCAGCAAAATGGGTGGCCACCATGGTACAAAAAACTAGATCGAATCGGCTGGTCGAATCGATAAATTAGTGAATTGATCCATGGTCCGATCTAGTTTAAAGGTGAAATGGTGAGGGGGTTGAAGAAGATCAACCCACTTATAACCCGGGTTGACGGAGTTATATTTTTTTTAAAAAAAAATCATTCTGAAGAGTGAAGCTCTCATGTTAGCCTAGTGTCGTTGACTCGTCACCCTCCTTCCTACTCTATGGATGTGCTGTTAGCTTGTCACACTTGCGTCTTGCGTGGTGCCGTCGCCATCCTTCCTCCTCCTCGCCATGCTCATCGCTGTTGCTATCAAGAGAGAATGAATGAAAGAGAGAAACAAAGAAGACGGGGAGAGTGGAGACTGGAGACAAAGAGAGTGGGTGAGTCGGAGAGGAGAAAGTGTGGTTATATTAATGAAGTTATGGAGCTGACAACCTAACATAGGGACAGAGGAGAGGTAAACAACACTCAAGCTCTTTGATGCAATTTTTCTTAACAACAAAAAAATTTGTTAATCTCTCTCTAAGAAATCCATTCTGTTTTGAATGAATTCTTAATTCAGACTAAATTGAACAAATTGCTCCTTCTAGTTGTGATCAAAACATGTTAGCTGAACCCCACAGGTTGGAAAATAAAGTTGCAATGTCGTTTTCTCCTCACACACAAGTACACAACGTTTAATAGTTTAGTACAAGTCACCTCATGTCATTTGCCTTCTGTGACCCAAATACTTTATTTATTTTGGAATTAAAAGTACAAAAACAGCGAAGGCATTGCAAATTCTTCAATCTGGTGAAGAATAGTAAAGATATGGATCTTTTTAAATTCCGAGTTTAAATGACATTACTACCATTTCTTCAACCTCATGAAGGATAGTAAAGTTATGGATATTTTTGAATTTCGAGTTTAAATGATATTACTACCATTTCTACTTTTTTTTATTTAATTCCTTTAGATGATTTAGCCCCCTGATAATATAAATGAATTTAATGATATTTTTTATTATCAATAATTATTAATTTAAATGATTGAAGGATTGTAATTTATAAAAATAAATATTCTAAAATTAATGATTATTAAAAAAGTTATATTTTAATATTAATAATTAAATATTATTATTTTAATATCACTGTTTTCACGATATAATCTATTAAACCTTGAGTAACTGCGTCAACCAGTTTAGTGTCCAGTCCTCATCTTCGTCACTCCTCAGAGGTCGCATTGCACAATCCCATTGTCCCAAGCCCCACCTTCGTCCTCCTCCAGCTATCGGACCGCCGTTATTCTTCCTGTGAGTCCTCTCTCTGTCTCTTTGTATCTCTAATAAGCAGCAAACTCATTCATTAAGAATTTTTGCATTAATTACTTTTACGGGTAATTGGGCTCTGATTAGAATTCGTAATTGATCTTTACATTTCTGCTACTGTTGATCTTAAATGCTTTTGTCAAAAGTTTGGCAATTTGGCGGGTCACTTTGTGTTGATGATATATTCTCCATTGGTTCTCAGGGTTTGGGAAACAATTATGGTGACTGCCAGAAGTTGGTTCAGATATTGAATGACAAGTATGGCGTGCCCACGGTGGTGGCTAAGGTATCGAAGATCAATTGGCTGAAGAATGCCGCTGGTTTGGTTGACTCCAATTTCTGGCGTGGCACTCTTAAACCTAGGCCTGTGCTGGATTGGTAAGGTTAATTTATTTCTTTCTCTTTCCCAATGCAAGCAAACAAAGAAGCACACAATGTATATGGTTCATAAAATGCAAGCCATTTGCTTAAGATTAGGAATGCCTTTTCGGGTCTTAGATAATTACCTGGGTGCAAAACTGTTCTTTGGTCTATGTAGGTATTTGAAGAGGGTTCATGATGCTGTTCAGGAGGCAAAGGAATTGGTTGAAGGTTGATGGACAGCCTGGCCTTTTTGCATTTGACCTTGAATCAGTTTTCCCATATAGTTTATTGTGTTCAATAAGAGATGTATAGAATCATAGCCTCGTTAACTAAACTATCCAGCCAAAAATGATTTTTCTGTCAACATAAAGTTCAGGTGCCCATGAAATTTAGAGCAATTATTCATTTTCTTCCTCCCCTGCCATTTTTCTGCAACACAGAACACTAGAATCCTCATTATGTCTTGTTTGTGCACCATCAATTTACAAATCCTAATCCCTGCAGAAAATCTTGATTTAGGTGCGACTTTATCCTTGATTGGACCCTCAGCAGGAGGATGGCTTGCACGTGTCTACATTGAAGAATTTGTGATATCTCGTATTTCCTTGTTATTGACTCTTGGAATTCCTCACCTGTAATTCTCTTGCTTATAGATATTAAATCTTCTAAAATGGTTTGGAGTTGGTCAATGGTTAATACTTACGGCATATTTCCTTTATAGAATGCATTACTAATTTTAATCAAAGTGAAGTGATCTTTTAGTTCTGAGAAGCACATAGAATTTTACATTTAATGTTAGCCTTTAAAGAAAATTTTGCATTCAGTATTGTTGCTAATTTAAGCCCATTAATAGATAATTAACAGAGATTGGAAGCTGATGTGATTTTAAGAGCTTACTTGGCATTGAATTACAAAGTTCACCAAGCACCATTTCGATTTCCCTGGCTCATTCTGAGTGTCAAGTGAAAACTTTACTGCAACATCAACTTCACTTTAGGCGGCATGAACCATCTTTGTTGACTATCTGCTGACGAGTTTATTGTAAGGATCAAATGAGACGAGGTGTACTTTTGGGGGACTAAATTTACGCCCACTCCTTTAATTATTCAAACATGAAGGGAACAGTTCTCTTACTTTCTCTGGTTCATGACAATAAAATTCTGATCAAGTTTTCTTTAACATTATTCTCAGCCCGCCTCCAAATGGCACACCTGGCGTTAGTGACCGAACACAGGGTCTTCTGAACTATGTTGAACAAAACTGCTCAAAAGCTGTTTAAACCCCTCAAATGAAGTATGTTTGTGTTGCTGGAAGGTAAACTCATTCTTCATGTTTTGCTGAATAGTTTATTTATTTGTTGGATAAGTCTGAAATTATTTTCTCTGCTTAGTCCCTGAAATGCTAAATGCTTTAACAGTTATTGGTGATTCAGACGTTTTCATTGAACTTCATGTTTGCCTGAAATGATGTTCAACTTTATGATCCTTTGAGACATGTGCCTTAATGGATTTTCAAGTGCATATGGATTCTGAAGTATTTGACTCTGGTCATGAAACTGAAGCTGTAGAAACTTTAAACTAACACCACCTTGATTCATTGTTTTTTGTTTAGGAACTATACTTAAGGCTTAACACATCATGTTGATTTAAAACCTTAAGGCATCTATTTTGGTAGCAACTTTAGGAATTTATGCGATGAAGACACTACCAAAAAATTTTGTAAAGAGTTCAATATCTTTGTTATCTTCAGTGTAACTTCAATAGTCCAAGCCACAATAGTCCCTGAAGTTGCCATTATGAGTCCAAGCAATTCTCAACCTATTACTATGACTTTTTGAACTCGCTTTGTTGGTCAAGGGTACAAGCAGGTGATTGAATCATTTTAAAGCAAAAATTTCATCTTGATTCTCCAGACATGATCCCAATATAAATTGGCTTCCTCGAAGTTGCTTTTTCCCCCCTAGTTACTTCAATAATAGAATGTTTGATTAGTTTCAAGCTCATAGAACATGTTATCCTCCAAATTTTGTGCAGTACAATTTACTCCTTGAAAAGTTGAGTAGTGTCATTAATTTACTAGCATTAACATAAGTTATGGATCCTTTACTGTCATGTTCTTCCTGATCAATTATGGGTGGAAGCCATGACATTTTGTCAGGTTTGTGGGCAGTCAGATGTATGCGGTGACGGTGTGATGCCAGAAGTATCAGCCCATCTTGAGGGTGCACTCAACATTAACTTGGATGGAGTTTACCACTCACCTGTTGATTCAGATGATTAGTTGAGACCTCGGTATGGTTCCCCTGCTATTCTAGAGCAATGGGTAGAACACATTCTCAATTTAAAAATTGATGGGATGGGCATTTTGTTTATGCGCCTTATTTAGTCTTTTGATGTGTGTGTGAAGAGATTGTTCTTGATAGAGCGCAATGGCATGATGCACGGTATATGGTTTACCTCAGTTAGTTGGATAAGGTTTATTGTTATTGTTACCTTTACTATTATGAGATGTAGGCTACAATGAGTAATCAAGTGTGAAGTCATGAACCCAGAATCAAAGCCTTTCTCATCATGCTAGGAGAAAAGGAAGTTCGTTTTCTAATGAGAAAATGATAGATAAAGAACCTGAAAAATATAAAATAATAGAGAGATGAGACAAAATTGTATAATTATAGAGACCTGACATACCAAATTGGGATTTTGAAAAGTCATGCATAAAGGTATAAAAACTCTTTTCTTTAATCAATTTCTTCATCCACACTCGCTCTCCCTTCTTTCTCCATCGAATCCCTTACCTTCTACTGCAACATTCTTCTTCATCTTCAGCAACCTGTTGGTCTTCCCTTACTAGTGCCGCCGTTAGCCCTTGACCTCACTGTTCATAGGTCTTCTGGCGTCGCTCCTCCTCCTCAACTTTGTATTTTCTTCACCAATGTCTGGAAGAGAATTTAAATTGATGGTTGTTCAGTATGATTGTAAATTGATTTCTTTCATTTCGGTGGTTTTAGTGATGTTTGTTGTTGATTCTGGGAGTTGTTCTATACAAGGGGAAGGCATGTTGCGTTAATAGCATAGGAAATGTGACGAATAATTGTTAAAACTTGTGAACTAAACGTGGGGATAATTGGCAAATAAGAATTTCATAATAGCTAATGAAATATAGGGAATGGCTATATAAATTTTATGAATGATCGGTGGATTTATGATTTGAAAAATAAAAGTTGATAATAAATAATAAAATGTGAAGAATGACTATATAAAGCTTGTGAATAATCTAAAAATGTGAATTTATTAATTGAGAAATAAAAGTTGATAATAATTAATGGAATATGGAGAATGATTATACAAAACTTATGAATGATCTGAAAGTGTTGTTTGTTTAGTTGGTAAACAAAAATTTGGTAATAGTTAATAAAATATGGAAAATGATTATATAAAAATTGTGAACGGCATGAAAATATTGATTTGTTACTTGGTAAACATGAAGTCACTAATAATTAATGAAATGTATGGAATAAATATAAAAAATTGTAAATGATTTGAAAATCTGTTACTTGATGAACGAAAATTGATAGTTCCTAGTGAAATGTACTAAATACATATTCTAAAATTGCGAACAGGCTCGTCGGCGACCTAAGGTTCAAGGCTAGTAGGGGCTACGGTGCCAGTGGTCGATAGCTGGCTGTGGAAGATTTGTCTTTTTTGCATGAATTTAAAATTTTTCTATTTGAAATATCACATGTCTTTATATGTAATTATACAATTCAAACAAGATATTGGTGTAACCCGATTCTTATATTTATTTGGGAAAATGACCCGTAAATGTCTTCTGAATTTCCTAAACCCCAGATGCTGCCATAAATAAGGTAAAGAACGAATTGCTGTCAAGTAGTATTTTGGGTTTTGCATATTTGTGGGAAAAGACATAAATACCCTTAAACATTTGAAAAAGAAAAGACATAAATGCCCATGTCCTTCTATTAAGTAACATATTGACAATTGTTCCTGGTTCATTAACAATTTCATATATGATAATGACAAGTTAAGCCAAGCTATTGACAACACTTGAATTGATCAGACCTTGATGCTGTTGTTTTGTTTGTTGACAACTACGAATAGCGGATTGACAACTTTAACATAATTAATGACAACTTATTTTATCTTTCTTACAATATGTATTTCACCTTGCATATATCCTTCCATGGAGCAACGTATTGACAACTATTCCTGGTTTATTAACAAATTTATATATGATATTGACAAGTTTATTTAAACTATTAATAACACGTGAACTAATTAGACTATCAGAAATTCGTCATCAAACTTCTAGTTTTGGAGAAGCATTTAAAGATCTTATACAAAGAATTTCACCAGCAAAAGATCAAGTTTCTAAGTGGAGGTCAACCCTTACTGAGGTTGGGGGCATTGCAGGGATTGTTGTACTTGGTTCCAAGTAATTTCTTACTTTTTATTTGCTTTTGATTGAATCATCTTACGTGTGTTTATATGTCTGTTTATGCATGCTATCTGAAATACTTGAAATATCACTAGTGACATTATTTGGAGGATGACTCACTTTCGCTTCTTCCCTAACATAGGCAATGTTTTAAACAGAAAGTTACATAATAAAAATTCTCAAGTCTAATAAAACATATGTATTGTTCTGCTTGAAACTTCTTTGAATATTTTATCAAACCTAATATTAAGTCTAGAAAATAATTAGGGCCAGAATACTCCTTTAATTATCATGCATAGCTTTTTATAAAAGTCAACTAAGGCCATGATATGTGTTACCATTAATTGTACTTGATTTCAAGTAATTTTTGTATTTTTACTTCTGATTTTTTTTATTGCAATTAATTAACCACATGTGTGGGAATGAACTTTTTTATTGCAAAATAAATCCTTTTTTATTGAAATTATGAGTTGGGCCATGCATTGCATGAAGCCTAAAATAAACCAATTACCATTCAAACGCAACATGGCATTGATCCAATACACATACACATGTATAATATGATCATTTTGATAAATATTTGAAGATTTGAGCCTACTTAATGGTGCTGAAGTATTTGCTGGCTTACTAGTATATTTGACGAACAAGAAATGATTTTGTTATCTTTGACTTATTTTGATTATTATGATCTTTTCACATTATTTTATATCAAAATCAACTTTATCGAGATTTGTTCCATTTCCTTAAGGATAGTTTGGCAAAAATAAAATAAAATAAATAAAACTTAAGGATAAGTTTAGGGATCTATTATCAAGCCATGGAACTTCTTGTTTTTGGAGGCCTACTTCTCCTTGATTCACTATCTCACTCCATTTTCTTCTCACATATTCCCTTCCTCATTCTAAATCATAAAAATAAGTGATATTGATTCATAAATTAATATGCTCACAGTGAACTGAATGTTTGCTTTGCAGTTGAATAATGGATTTTATCATATATTTTCTCTTGTAATGGCCGCCACTAGCTAGGTCTTCTCACTTTTGATCTATATTTTATGCTTCATATCTCCTCTTCTCCAAACACATGTAGAATTCCAAATATGGACTTTATTTGCAATCCTATTTGTTTATATATCCAATGGCCATTCCCTATTATGCTTGTATGATTCACAGGGATGAGAGTGAAAAAGTGAAAGAAGTTGTCGGGACTGTTTGTGATATATTGGATAAGAAAGACTTGTTTGTAGCTGACTATCTAGTAGGAGTGGATGATCGAGTACAAGAAGTGATCACAATGCTCCACAACCATCAATCTAATGAAGATGTTATGATGGTGGGGATATGGGGAATGGGGAGCATAGGCAAAACAACTATTGTCAAAGCCATTTATAATGAAATTAGTCGCACTTTTGAGAGTAGAAGTTACCTTCCAAACATAAGAGAAATCTAGGATTAAGAAAAGGGCCTAATGCACTTACAAAACCAACTTCTTTCTGACATATGCAAGACAACGAAAATGAAGATAAAGATCATTGGTTCTGGAAAAATCATATTGAGGGATAGACTTTGTCATAAAAAGGCATTGGTTGTACTTGATGATGTGGATGAGTTGACCCAACTTTTTTTTTTTTTGCCAATAAAAGATCACTCATGCATTAAAACATCAAACATCAAGAAGTACAGAATAAGCATAAACATACAGACGCTGCGATACAACCAAACAAAAACAAAACCAGCACAAGCTGGAACAAAAAAAAACAAAAACAAATAAATCAACTTGGGTCTACAACAAAACCTCTCACATCTTCTTCCAGCAAACAACGGAGCTCCAACGGTGGTCTAAATACCCAATCATAGGGACAAGAACCATGCATAAAAGCTTTGGCTACCCAATCAGCCGCCAAATTTGCTTCCTTGGGAGTCCAAACACAGGAATGGTTCCTTGAAACCAGCAAGTTCTCAAGGATAATCTCACATCTCCAATCAATGGAAGATGAATTGTGATTTACATAATTAACTAAACTCAGATTTTCAAACTCAAACTGAACATCATCAATATGACTATCAATAACATACTTCATAGCATCAAGAAGAGCTAAACTATCAGCCATCAAGACAGAACTAGCATTAATTAATTTAGCAGCGCCATCCAGTAACCACCCAGATTGGTCCCTTTCTACAAAGGCAGATGCTGCTCTACCTTCATAGAAAGCACAATCCACATTAATTTTTAAGCCATTGCCACCCAACTAAATTCTTTAGTTGGAAGCTGTGATTGGTATAAGCCAGGAAGCATCATAATAATCACAACTAGAAATCAACATCTACTCCTTCAAAAGGATTGTCATGTTTATAAGATGAAGAATTTCAATGTAAGGGAATCTATTGAGCTTTTTAGTTGGCATGTATTTAAACAAGAGAGTCCTAAAGAAGATTTCAATGAACTCTCAAGAAATATAGTTGCATACTCTGAGGGGCTTCCATTAGCTCTTGAAGTCCTGGGATCCTATTTATTTGATAGAGAAGTGGAAGAATGGAAGAGTGTATTGGAGAAACTTAAAAAAATCCTGATAACAAGATACAAAAGAAGTTAAAAATAAGCTTTGACGGTTTAAGTGATCCTTTAGAGAAAGAAATATTCCTGGATATATCTTGCTTCTTTATTGGGATGGATAGAAATGATGTGACACAGGTATTAAATGGATGTGATTTTTTTGCTAACATTGGAATCAAAACTCTTGTGGATCGAAGCCCTGTAACCATTGATGAGAGGAACAAGCTTGGTATGCATGGTTTGTTGCGGGACATGGGAAGAGAAATAATACGTGAACAATCTCAAAATGAACCTGGAAAGAGAAGTAGGCTATGGTTTCATGAGGATGGACTTGCTGTATTATTAGAACAAATGGTAAGAACTTTTATATCCAACATTTACAGGTTCATATTAACATGTATTGCAAGAAGCGCAACTGAGCATCAATTAATTGGTCATATAAACCATTTGGCTCTGTCTCTTATTTTACATACTTTAAAATTTGTTTTGTATTTTCATATTTTTCTTTCCGTCAAATGAAAAAAACACAAATACACACTTCAATTTCAATGTGCTTTTATTTGCTGGGAACAGAGGTTATTGAGGGATTGTCTTTGAAGGTGTCACAAAGTGAAAAAATGCATTTTCAAACAAAAGCTTTTAAGATGATGAAGAGACTCAGATTACTACATCTTGAAGATGTACAACTTAAAGGGGACTACAAATACATCCGTAGAGAACTTAGATGGCTTTGCTGGGATGGCTTTCCCTTAAAATACATTCCTACCAACTTTTATCAACGGAAATTAGTTGTTGTTGACTTGAAATACATCAACCTCATATAAGTATGGAAGGAACCCCATGTATGTAAATGAATACTTAGTTTGTTGGTTTTATAAGCAATAACTACCAAAATGCTTAGTTAATATGTTAGTATTAGCTTCAAAGTTTATGGATAAGAAATAAGACGGGATTTTGGACGTGTGACTACATCAGTCTATTTTTTTATTGGATTTTATATTTTACAACCTTCCTGATAGATTTTTATTTTAGATTTTTTTTTTTGTACATAGCTTCTAAATGAATCTTCCCATGCTACTATTGAAGATAGAGCTACTAGATTTTCTTAAATTCACATTCGCTTTATATTTCATGTTATAGATGTAGACTTTACACCATCATATTGAATTATGTGTTACCATTTCCAGATCAAGTACTTGATACATGTTCCCTTCAAGAGTTAATTTTCAATTGACTAAAATTAATGGTTTTCATTGTAGTTATTGGGAACTCTGAAAATCCTCAATCTCAGCCACTCTCCTTACTTGGCTCAAACTCCTGATTTTTCAAAACTGCCAAATCTTGAAAAGCTTATCCTCCAAGATTGTGCAACATTGTCCAAGATACATGATTCTATTGGGCTTCTTGATAAACTTCTTCTATTAGATTTGGACGATTGTATTGGCCTTCAAAGTCTCCCAAGAAGCATTTATAGATTGAAAAGGTTAAAAACTTTCATTCTTTCTGGTTGTGTGAAGATTGAGAAGCTAAAGGAGGACATAGAGCAAATGGAATCATTAACAACTCTAATTTCTCCTTCAATAAAGCAAGTGCCCTTTTCTTTAGTGAGATTAAAAAGCCTTTTACATATATCTATTTGTGATCATGAAGGATTATCACATCATGTAATTCCTTCTCTATCCTGGTCTTGGATATCCCCAAGAAATAATCGTTCACCTCTTATTCCGACACAATTGAGTATGTCATCATCAATTTTGTGGAAGATGCTAAATAGGATTCGTGGTTGTCCTTCAACAATCCCTGGTAGTGAAGCAAAGCAACAAAATCTTTCAAAGATTGAAGATTGCTTGGGGTATCGTTTAATTCAAATTGGAGAGAATGCTCATGTCTCTAGTACACTTTCAGAGAGGATTTCACAGGCAATGTTGTCAAACTCACGAGTCAACTCGCCGAGTTAACCGAGTTTGCTTTTTCACAAGAGGAAATTAAGTTAACTCGCTTATAAAATCGTTTTAGACAAAAACTCGGTCTGACTCGGTCAAACTCGTTAAACTCGTCGTTCTAAACCGAGTTGAGCAAGTTAGAGAGTTGGGAAGTATATTACTAAAAAATCCGAAAACAAAGGAAGAAATCATAGAGACGAAAATACAAACTAATATAAATTTTAAAAAAATCTTATTTATTTAGGTATCCAGCCCAACCCTATTTTGAACTTGTGAATCCACGTTTTGCTGAGTTGCTTGCTGCCGCCACCATCTTCTTTTACAGGTTCACAGTTTCTTCTTCCCTTCTTCACTCATAGTTGTGCGCCTTTGTTTACTGAAATTTTTAAATTTGTGGATTGAACTGAAGAGAGAAAGAAGGAGAAGAAAGAAAGGAAGAGAGAAGAGAAACAAGAAACTGGTGCTCCAACAAGTTGAAAGAAAGAGAAGAGTGAAAAGGGCATATTGTTTTGAAATCTGATATATTTTTTTTAATAGAAAAACGTGAGGGCGTGAAAAGAGGAGAAAGCAACAAAGAGCCAAAGACAAGACATTTTGAAACAGGAGACGGTGAACTTCGTCAGAAAAAGAGAGAAGGCGAGACGTGAATGCATGTTGAAAGGCTGAAGGTGAGTTTGATTTTGAAATTTTATTTTGACTTTTTCATTATTTTTTTTAAATAACTTTTTTATTAGTTGAATAGTATTGCTTTTTCACTCATCCCTTCATCACCGTACCCTCAGCCTGCCACACCCATCTTGTCACCACTCCTCCCATCCTTCTTTTCTTAACCATATTCCCAACGTATCACTATCCCATTGGCTACCTCCCTCATCTTTCAATGCCTTCACCTTCCATTACCCCCATCACCCTCCAGAAATGTGTATTTTTTTTTTTACAACAATCTATTTTTCTTGGTTTGTTTTTTTTTTTTTTTTTCCAACAAT